>JAECUM010008225.1:0-59521 GCA_016617855.1 Megalonaias nervosa | reverse complement strand
ATATATATATATATATATATATATATATATATATATATAATGTGTTGAATTTTGAATAAGTATGGAACCTTAAAATTGAATACATTGTGCATTAAAATTTTATTACAGTTAATCCAGCAAGGTGTTTGTGAAGGGTCATTTCGACCTTTTCTTCATGTCAGTTGTTAAACTTGAAAGGCCAGCATCTACGGCTCATTTAGAATTGACCTGGGCATCACAATGCTGTCGTGGGAAAGTAAACATTAAAGTTACTGACTATAACCACTTGATGTGAATCCAATGTCAAATAGTCATTTTCAAAGGGAAGTTGATATGCATCATATTTCTCAGATTCTAGGCTGTCAAAATCTGACAAAAGATATAATTATCTTGGGGAAAAATTAGGAACCACTGATTACGATTGGTCAGTTTAAATTAAGGTGTACACCTTGGAAGTAATGTTGAATTTAAAAGTAACGACTTTGGTCGAATTCTTTAGTCCGAGAGATTTCCTGCGAGAGGACTAGGCTTGGCTCCAGGGGAAACTAAAGAATAGTGTTTTCCTCGTTAAAACAAATAAAAGGGACCAGGTGGCTGTCTTGTAAGAAAAGACAGGCTTTAGTGCTAGGACACACAATTTCTGAAAGAGAACAGCATTAAGGAAACAGCTCCCAGGAACAGACGGGGACAGTCCGAAAGACGGAAGTCCAGAAGGAGATGAAGCGTTCAGAATAGAAAGATAAAGGAAGATCACCGTATACATGTGTAGGTGGGAGGACATGTGATACCGGAGACAAAGACAGGAAGTGACGCTAGGTGATGCAAATCAGGCTTGGACATTGTCCTCTTTTCACCACTCGTTACCATGATGAAACGAATCCACAATAGAACACTGCTAGTGAAATTCTGTTAACATAAATTTGTTTGAATTGAACCTGACACTATTAGTTTTTTTGTTATTGATTAAATTTTTATTTTCTTGTCTAAAGGGGGCTCGTATTGTATTATTTATTCTCAATAGTTTTGCTCAGTTCTCTGTTGATGTTCTATCTTTCCACTTACACTGGCAATAAAATTGAGGGAGGTCATCCTCTAGATAATGACAGCCAAACCTAATTAACCACCCCTCTTTATCAAGAGGGACAAAATTACAATATATATATATATATATATATATATATATATATATATTAAACTATGGCCATTTCCTTGTCATCATCTTTTTTACCCCTCCCCTTTATTTTGGCAACAAAGAGGAGCCCCACTCCCACTTTGGAGAGAATCTTGGCAGCAACTCTGAAGAATGGCTGCTTCCAGTTTTATGGAATCCCCTTTTAACTCTGAGACATAACTTAAAAACTGTTGAGTTGGCTGGGTGCTTTATGGCACATCACCACATGAAGGTTTAATAGCATGCTGAGGCAGTTGGAGTAAAGTTCCATGTACAAGGGTGCACCATGGCAGCTAACCTGGGCTAATCTGATGGTAGGATTTGAACCCTCACCCCTCAAAAGAAACCAGTTGACTAAAATATGTGATATTTAGTATGCCTATTTCCATGCATATTGAGATGATTCAAGTTTCATATGATGTGGGTAATTTTTGCATTTCAAATGGGGTTTTTTCTGGACCTAAACAATTTTGTGAAACCTTTTTAGCACATTTGTTCAGAAACTGCTTGACCTAGGTGGGAAAAGTCAACTTCATAAATAGAAATGACCACTGTTTGGCAGAATCACACAGTGCAGACTGGGTGTGATACATTTCTGTACCAAGTGGTGTACAGTGACCACTTACTACTGTTCATTTTAAGAAAGACAAATCCCTAGATCTACTCTGTGTCAGTCACCAGCAGCTTAATTATTACTTGCTTGGAGCTGTCGACATATTTATCTACAAAAAATATCTATCTTTTCCTAAGCTTTAAAATGTCTCCCATCGCTACCAGTGATGGGAATGTTTACTTGATGGCCCAAATTAGAACCACCACAAAATTTAGATAATTTAATCACAGTGTTACTCGCATTTGAAACCTATCATTTGTATATTGGAACATTGACTTGATCATTGATATAATACTTATCATGGAAGAATATATACACAGTAATAAAGTCCAATAATTGTGTATTATGGTCCACTTGTTTTTCATACCTTTCTTTTTCACTTTAAATATTGTCCTCACCATCACTTTGTTGATGTATAACAAATGTTATGAAATTTAAGGATATTGATGGTGGCTAGTCTGTTGTTTTGTGAATTCTAATGTATTGCCTGTAAAGTTGTGATGGATTGAGAAAAAACCCATTACAAATCTGTTCCTTTTTAAAGCTGTGGGGTGTCTCATGGTTATGGCATTAGACTCCTGACTAGCAGTATGCATGTTTGATTCCCACCATTGGATCAGCCCAGATCATCTGTCTGTAGCATGTCTTCTGGTAAGGCACTTTACTTTCATCAGCATGATCCAGTCTTCAATGTCTTGCAGTGCTGTACCAAAAAACTAAAGGTTTGATAGCAAGAGTTTCAAAAATTCTATGGTTTTTACAAAAGTTCTTTTTAAATACATAAGAAAATTAAATGTGCCATATTTTCAGAAATATAATATTTCATAACTGAATCAAGAATTTGATTTAGTTAATAATTTATATGACTGTTAGGTAAAATTCACTAACAACCCTTCCCATTCTCATATTTGAAATACATGTATTACCCCAAATTACATTACAGTAGTCCAGATGTGGCTGAATATAACTTTTATAAAAGATGACCCAATACTGAAGAGGAATGTATGCTTTGACTTTCATCAGTAGCCAGAGATATGAATTAACCTTTTTTGATAAGATTGTGTATGAATACACCAAGAATTTTATCATGAGAGGTCATTAATGCTCACATTGTCAAATTGAACCAGGAATTTCTCACAATCTAGCCTTGTTTATTTTTGTTGTGTTGTAACTAGTAAGGCTTTTGTGTTTTTTGTATTGGTCATCATATTCTTTTCCTTGCACCCTACTTTTGCTTGCTTTTCTGTACTTTTGCATCATTTTCATAGTTGAACTTTTCAATGCAGGATGATATTTTATATTTTATATATGTTTATGTATTCACAGATGCCTGTGCATGTATTCCAGGCTTGATACTTTGACTTTTAAAATCTCTTAATTATTTAGTGTCAAGCCAGATTTTTCACATCATGTTGTATATACTGTATATATTGTACATAACAGATAGAAGGCCTCAAGGTAGATTAGTTCTGTACCTAACTGAGTTACCTTGTCTAAATAAAATTATTATTATTATTTTTGTTATTATTATTATTATTATTAGAGCTTGTCCAGTTCCCATATTAGGGTCCATCCAGTTCCCATGTTAGAGTCCATCCAATTTCCATATTAGAGCCCATCATAAATTTTAAATTCAAATATTCTCAAACTTTTGAGATGACACAGAAAAGATACATTAAATTGGGGGTGGGTGGGGTGGCTTACCCATACATAATTCATTTGATGTACTAGTTAGCGATAGGCATTTGCATACCATACTTACTTGGTTATAAGTTTGAGTCCGGCTGCAAAGAACATCAACCCTGATCTGCCATTGTATACTGCATTAGCAGATTAACTGTTGTTTGTTTTATTACTCCTAACAAACTGCAATAACCCAAACTGCTGGGACAATATATGATAGGTCTCTAAGCAGTTTGGGAATTGTTATGGTTGGGGTGGGGTGCTCCAAATGTTTTATTTAAACTATTATAGAAGTCCCACCCAGGCTCTATTTTGTTGGAAGTTAAATTTTGTGAAAGATAGATGTAAAGCTCCAAGCCTCCAGTCAGCAATGCCGATGGTTAGATAGGTTAAATATACAAAAAAGGTTGAAATTCAATGAATAACAATTTAATAACAATTCAATAATCAAAGGACTCAAATTTCCAATTACACTCCTTCCACTCGACCCTTCAATAAGCCTATTGCATCACTCAATTAGCAGTGTGGGATTGATTTCCACCTGTCCTTGTATTTATACTCATCTGTTGTATCCTTTCTCTCTCCTATTTCTCCCAATTCCTTCTCCTCTTCCTCCTCAACTTTTCTCCAAATTCCTTCTCCTTCTCCTCGACTTTCTCTAGACTCCTTCTCCTCCTCCTCCACTTTCTCTACCATGACTACTCTTCTGTCAACTTCGACTGTCTCGACTATAGTCTCAATTCTGTCTCCAACTCTTGAAGACTTGGGACCCAATGGAACCTGAAGTTCTGTGTCCCCTTTAAAGCTTCCCATGAAAACACAAGGGCAGTACAATCTTTTTCCTTAGCCCTCTCATCTCACACCACACACAGCCTATCATCAGATAATGGCTGCTAAATTTCTTCAGTCATGCATTTGTTCAAATTGAGATACCCATACATTCTTGCATGGTAAACAAACGTCATAATAAAAAGCACAGTACCAATTACTTCTCACACATACATCAATAAATTCCAACACATCAGTACATATTCCTAATCCCGTTATACTAAACAATATCACAATAATCAGACACATTTCTTTACCTTACAACTCATACAAAGTATGCAAATATTCAACTATCCATGCTCTGATATATTTATACGTCCATAGTACTAATCTTACATCAACCATTCCAAATTCACAATTCAAGCATGTGTAAATTCTAACATAACACATTAATAAATGCACTAGTTTATTACAACGTAATCTAATAGCGAATTACAAAATTAATTCTGACCACAAGCTAACAATCTACATAATTCCACCTTGCATCTAATAATTCTCTATGTAGGCTCAAGCCCATTTCTCAAATACACATGTAAGTGAAACACTACAAAGGTAATTCTACATACTAAATGATCCTAGTAATTCAGTATACATACTACAAATAATTATAATTATGATGCCATAATATTCTGCAAAAATTGAGCAAATAACTTACTGACCTTTTCGAAGCTTTGTCTTTCCTTAGAATCTACCTCTAAGTTTTGCCACCAAATTACGAGTGACTTCTCTTGGAGTAAACCCTATTGATCCACAATCCCTCTAGGTGAGTACTAAATTTTCTCTTACAAATCTGAAGTATCATTCTGGTTGGAATTGTAATCACACCCTCTATCTCAATTCTGATTGGATATCGCTGTGAACCAATCCAATCAAACTTAGTGGACAGTGTCCCTCTCACTGTCTGTCAACATGGGGACAGATGAGAACATGCCCCGCTCACCCTGCGGGCTTCCCTTTGATCTTTGGACTAAGCTTTAACACATAGGTGTGATAACTACAAGTCTTTGTTTAGATGGTGCGATCTATTGCCTTTCCCGATTCAAGATTCCAGTCTCTGGTGGGTCAGGTAACCTTGTGTAAGAGTTTAACACTCGCCTGTAGCAGTCTTTAGACATCAAACACATGGCCACGGTAGTATTCCCAAGACAGGTAGATTATAGCTTATACATGACTTTAGCTGGGACTTAGCAAACTTGACAAGCAGTTTGAAGTTGGACTCAGCTTGCAAACTAGTATATACAGTATATGTTTTTAAAAAAAATAAACATACTGGATATAATCTGTTAGCTGTCCCTTGACTGGCAATAAAATTTCTTTTCTCAGCGAAGTTTGAATATAAAGATGATTATCAGCAGACTTAGTTTTTGAAGTCTTTGTTAGACATTTTTTTTAATTTTATTACAATTTTGAAGGTGTTGTTAAAATTTCTGTCTTATACTTCAGTAGGTCACAAACAAGCACTTGGAGGAAATACCATACAGGTGTTACTCATTTGATTTACAGAAACAAGGACAAGATGTGATTGATTGCTGTGATTATTGTGCTGGCACTAGCAATTGCACCAATTCATTGAGAGAAATCTTACTTACAGTCTGGGTAGTTGCTGTTGTTGGCTGTTCTTTCTAAATAGAAGACCAGCTGTGTCAGATGCATATCAAAAAGATGAAAAAAAATGATCAAAATTTAGAACTTTAAATTTTGAAATTTTAAAAATTGTAAAATATACAGGCCCAAGTTTTTAATTATTATTCAGTTCCACTAAGGTTTAACTAAGATTTAGTTATAATTATCTTAAAAAAAACTAAAATAAAAGCCATGAAAACACATAAGTGCATACATGAATACTGTAAATAAGTGTCTGTTTTGGGAAAAATAATGGTTTTGCACTGCTGTAAGCAGACTGGTGTGTATCTATAATGACTGCTTAGTGTATGTGTAACTAAACTTTTGCTTCATGCGGAAGGCATAGTTTTGATAAATGGATATCATGCAAATTGATGTGCAGACATTTATTATCACCATTCTTCAGTCACGTTGTCATTGTAACTCGGAGGTGTCAATTAGGGCAGAGGGTTGAAGCAATTTAATTGCTGGATGGTATAAACAGTAGTTGTGTTATCACAGCAGAAATGGAACTCACCTTTTTTGCCAGTGTGACAGGTTTAGTGTGATATCTTCATTCTCTGATGAAAAACATTCTTTGAGAAGAGATACAAGTTATATCCCTTTTCATGAGTGGCGGGGGTTATTCAGTATTTAACCCTTTACCTCATGTAAGCACCTTTGGATGCCTTTACCTGATTCTTATGGAAGTGCCTCTGGATGCCTGCTGTAAACATCAGCCATTTTGAGCTGGTTTTCTTAGTGCCACCTTTGGGGAAAATCCCCTATTAGGTACTACATTCATTGATTTGAATGACCATTATATCAGATCACATTGTCGCCATTCAAACTCTAGTAGTAATCTGCTATTTAAAGTAATGGGGTCGGATTCTCCACTCTCTAAAATATAGGCTACCGATTTCGTTAGTACTTTCTTGGAGTTTGCATGATTAAAAAGCTTCAGTAACTTAGGTAAAGGTTCTGATATTGATGTAGGCAACACTGAGTTTTTATAACTTATCAAACGCAGATGATTTAGTGATGTAGATGTAAACAAAGAACTCGTAAATTTTGAGTATAAGAAATGGCAGCAAAGGTTGGTCACATGGTTTCACTGGCTTGATGGTGAATGAGTTCGCTAAAGATTTAAAAGCATATAAAAACTTCTTCTGTAAAAAATAATTATACAGCTATAATGATCAAATTTTATTCCTAAATATTTCTGTACATAATAAAGCAATACAAAAAATGTCAAATGTTTCAAATTGATGTTGAATGTAACATGTAATACACTGCTATAACAGTCAACAGGCAGGACTATATGTATGGAGTCAACTAGGTAACAGGTGTTCTATTTATAGTGCACTGCACTGTGTAACTTTAGTACATGTATATCGATTGCCTATAAAACCGTACACTCTAGGAGTAAAAGGGTTAAAACATGTCTGTAAAGGCAGGCAGTTTCAGTACATGTCTCCATATGCAGCTTCTTTTAATTCCCTGTTCAACACAGGCTTCTCATATAAGCTAATTTCTTTTGATCTTGGTGTGTTGAGCAGCTGGCTAATCCAGATATTGTTTTGAAGTGCGATCAGCTGTTTCTTAAATAAATTTGTTCAAGTTTGCTGTCCAAAAAGTGAGTCCTGTTTTTTACAGTCAATTGTAAGCTGTCAATTAGTAGTGAAATTAGTGTTTTCCCATGTTGTACAAACTAAGATTAGTGATTATTATAAGAGTTGATGATGAGTTCATTTATAGGATGGATTAAAGTGAACAGGTCATATTGTAATCTGGTGTTGGACATGAAGCTAGGAGAGAACATCATATACATACAATTTATGATTTTGTTAAACAGTGCACACATAAAAGATTGAATAATAATAATAATAATAATAATAATAATAATAATAATAATAATAATAATATTCAGTGTACTGTATTTCAAAACCAAAGTTTGAAAGGTGAACCTGTGTGCAGATGTCACTTGTGACTTTTTCCTATGCAGATTGGCACAATGCCCCCCCCTCCCCCCCAGCAGTCTTCTAAAGGACTTCAGCCATACCTAGCTGTTGTGAACCAATTAAATAATATGTAAAGTGGTGGTTGTTTATAGTGGTGGTTGTTTATACTGACCTCTTTGCCATTCAGTTGCCTCTGTGACAGTTTGCTTTATAAGCTGCCCCAAGGATAGTTTTACATGTGCTCTAAGCAGGACTGTTTACCATTTATACATGCTACATGTTATGGGCATATATTGAAGTGGTGGGGTGTTGTTTTGTTTTTTTTAACTGAAAATCATGATTTTCAAAACACAACCATATCAGGAGATTTAGAAGTGAAACATTTGTGTTTTCAGCATGTCATGTTCTGATATGGCAGGTATGTATACCTGCAGAAAATTGCGCAAATAAGTAATTCTGAATATTGACAACTTGCCACTTTTGTATATTCCTGGATTTCATCTATAGATTAAGAAAGTTAGTATTTATGGTTCTACTGGACATAGACCAGAATGGCTTATGGGATTGCCTGTTGTCCATTGTCAGCCATCTGTCTTCCAATGTCTGTCCATCAGTTAGTACAACTTTGTTATCGCTACTCTTTCTAACTGCTTGAGGGATTGCCTTGAAACTATACACACAGATTCATGCAGGGTCTAGTTGGTCCTAATGAAAACCATTCTGCTCAGACATCCAAGATGGCCACCACAGCAGCCATCTTGAAGATCTCAATATCGCTACTTCTCCTGAATGGAATTCATGTCAACATGGGGTATTTACTAAGACTTTTTATAATGTCTAGTTCATCATAAATGAAAATGGTAAATATCTCACTTCTATAATGGCAGCCATCTTGAACATCTTGTTATTGCTACTCCTTCTCAACTGAAAATCATATTGACATGATTTGGTATGGTTTTTGTGGGTTTAACACCATTTTATCAGTGCAGAATAGGCATTACATAATGGCCAGTATAACTGGTGGAGGAAGAACCCAGGAAAACCCCAGGAAGAACTGTAGACTCGAATCCATGTGGACAGATGTGAGATTGCAGTGATTGGTAAAGGTTAGTACCTTAGGCCACTTGACTAACTGGGAAACCCCATATTGACAATGGATTTTCACCAAAAGATTTCTTGTGATATCTAGTTGGGTCTTAAGTGAAAATGATTCCTTTCGAAGATCCATTATGGCCACCAGTGGTCATCTTGAAAATCTTGTTTTTGCTACTATATTTGAATTGATGGTCATATCAACGTGGGGTTTTCACTAAAAATGGTCTGAAATAAAATGGTGCCAATCTATATCTATTATGGCCACCATGCCATCCATCTTGAAAGTCTTATTGCTACTCCTTCTAAATGGAAAGTCATATCATCATTGGTTTTCACTAAAAGACCTCTTATAATGAGCTGAATGAAAACGGTGCCAATCTGGCATACAGTATGGTCACCATGTCATTCGTCTTGAAAATCTATTTGCTACTCCTGCATACATGCAAACTATTATGCTTTTGGTGTAATCATTACATTTTTTCTTCACTTAATTACATCTTACACTTGCCTGTTTATGGATTACACGTTTTTGGTACATTGAAAAATAAAAAAGCAGTAAAGGACACACGGTACTAATGGTATGGAAAAATGGGAACCAGCCTGGAAATGAGTGAACATTTAATAGAGTATATATGGGTTTGGGTGGCCAGGATTGGTTAATAATGTTTTAGGAAAAAGAATCTTTTGAGAGCTTATCCTAGTTATAAGTGAAAAAAAATAGAGACATTGTTTTATTGATGGAATTCCAGTCCTTTAACAGTCTTGAGTTTGGAACACTCATTACTAAAATTAGCACCTGACTCTTTGGTGCGGAATTGAAAGCACATGCTTCAAACACACGCAGGTCCAGAAAATGCCACGGCTCATATCCTTTCCTCTACATAGAAGCTGACATCCAGGTTTCATCTATACTGATAAATATAGGTTTGATCATGGGCACTGAGAAATTTTAAGTTATTGAATTTTTAATATCATCGTGTTTGCATAGGTTTACTATGGGAACTGAATTAGTACCGTGACTCCTAAAAGTTGCTTTTGTCATTTTTGTTATCATCTCTTTAATTCCACTAATATAAATTTGAGAATATTCTTAAAAAGATAACTGCTGCAGAAGAACAGTGTAAGAGTGCTAGATATCCTTGATGTACATGTGCTTTCCTTATTTTTTATTTATAGCAACTGTATCAAACACATTTCCAAGAATACAGATGGGTTTCTTCAAATTTTCCTCACAAATTCATTATATTGATAAGATTAGTTAATTATTTGACCAGTCTGTACTTTTAAAGAAAATGGTGCTAGATGTTAAACAAAATGAGTTTAACAGTGTGGATTGTATGCCTGAAAATATTAGAACAGATGGATCTTTTCAAATTTAAAGAAATTTCAGATCAAAAAAGGACAAGACAACACCCTTTTACAAACTTTAAGAGAATATGAGAGTAATGTAATAGGGCAATTGGAGTGAGCATATGTCATGTTCATTGCAGAATTCATGACTTTGCAATCATTTAACATAAGTTACATCATAAACTGAGTACAGAATATAAATAATGTTTCAGTATATTTTGCGTTTGTAATCTTGTTTTACTCCACATGGATTTTCGCGTATTTGTGACAAGAATTTTGATGAACTGCTGAGCCAGGTTTGTAGTAAAACTAAATGTAACTTTTCATATGGTGTACTCTAATTATGTCCTGTAATATATAGATTATGCTGTTTATGCCCAAATTACACTTTTTTGCCACTTATATTAGCAATAATTAAGCTTATTCTTTGGGGGGGGGGGGAGGGAGGAGGGTATGGCATGTATGCTCCTGAATGGAAAGTCATTATTTTTAGTCAGTAAAAGACTTCTTATGAAAATGAAAATGGTGCAAATCTGACATCTAATATTGCCGTCACAGCAGCTGTCTTAAAAATCTTATTATTACTATTCCTTTGGTACAAAACATCATATCACCAGGTTTTTCTTAAGCAGAACATTTCTTTTGGTGTTTAGTTCGCCGTAAAAACTGTACCAATCTGGTATCCAATATGGATACCACAATAGTGATTTTAAAAATCTTGCCTTTTTCAATATAATGATGCCAGCGTACTAGTAGTCATGTTGGAGAACAGTGATCGTGACAGATGCTTTATAATTGAAATACAATCTTTGAATATACTGATGAAACTTATTGGGTTTATTATATTTAACTCTTTGCGGTCTTTGCTAAAAATTTAAATTTTGCTGGTTTGAAAAAAAGGAGAATTTTGCTAAAATAGAAGAGACTTAAAGAAAGTGAAACCCTCAATTAGTGCAGTGCTTGAATACATTCACAATAGTAATGCAGTCAGTTAAGTTTTAGATCAATATTTTTAATAAAATAAAATGATTCTAGCAATCACATGCAGAATAGACACTGACTCTTTGATACCTTTCAAATTAAATTTTTATAATATAAAATTTACAAATTCTTGTTCTTTATATTGCTACTGCTGTGCATCAGCAGTTGCAAATATTGCCAGCATGTCAGTGAAATTGTTGGATGTAGTGATTAAAATTTTTAACAATTTTAGAAAAGTAAATGGGCCAGAAAAAAGTTTTCCTGTGTGACGAGTACATCCAATTCATTATTTTAAAATTGTCATATGTATTGAAGTACTAGTAGCATAGTATGACTCATTCATCTTGTTTTAATCTTAGTATGTGTTTACAAAGGTCTGTTGTCCTAAATATCATGTAATGTATTTTTGGATAAATAAAATCATAAAGTATGACGTGCAGTTGGAAACAAAATACAGTATTCAGACCTTGACTTGCCATTGGCAGCAACACATAAAAAGAATGCATTTTGCTGCAATTTAAAACACAAATAATGTTGAAGAATTTAGAATACACTTAATATAATTACAAAAAATAATTCATATTCTGAAAAAAAATAAAGTTAATGTTGGCATAATTTTGTGATATTTGAAAATAAGTATTAAAACAAAATGTTTCAAAAAATGCTTGGATGCAAAAGATATGGTGTAAAACATACTAATATGAAAGTGTAAAAGGGAAAACTCATTAAGGAAATATTACAAGTATGAATTAAATTAATGATTTTGATGGTTCTCATGTCATAAAATAACATTTTCACCATATGTATCATGTTTATTTACTTAAATATGATATATAAATAATATATAAATGTTATATTTAGAATTTTCTTTCAGTTCTTCAGAAGTCTGTATGGTGTTACAGACTTATTAACACTATAATACCAAAGGATGTTAGCAGTAGACATTAAGTCTGTGTTGACTCTCAGTGGAGAAATAGAGAAACTAAAACGAAAGAGGAAATTGGAGGAAATTTTGTCTAACTTACAAACTGCAGCTTGGATCAAGACATCTATTATACCCTGAACATCCAGAAATAAAATTGATAACATTTTAGGTAATTTTAATTTAATTTTATTAACTTGCACATGATTTTATACAAAGAAATAATTTGGCTGACACCAAGTGACAAAAGTTCTATGTCTTCTGTAACCTGACCAATCCTCCAATGGTTCCATGATTTTTCTTTAGTAGTTAGTACTCACCATTTGGAATAAATTGTTTATTCTTCTGTTTGATGGCTTGAACTAATCAAGAATATACAAATTCATATTTTTTAAAATATTTTAACAGAAATATCTGCACCACATCCAGTTTTTTTCAAGCCTGTTGCAGGAAGGAGTCACTAGTTCATAATATTAATCCAGGCTGGCCAGGGTTGATGACCTCTGTGTGTCACTGGGAAAGGCTCTTAGCTGTCATTTTCTTTGGATTATATAGCCAGTAATCTGTGTATTGTACTCTTCAAAACCAACCAACTAACCATCCTATATACATGTACATATATCCCAACAATTACTCACCTGGGTATGGTATTAAATTCTACACATAAAAATAGATAAAATGGTTTTTATTTCAACATATGCTACTTTGAAATTTGAAAATATCCTCAGATATTACATCTTTGCATTACACTGAGTCATAATATAATTTGTGATGTCATGGGATGTTATTATGTGTATGAAAGTACAATAAATATTTTTTGACTGTTAGGCAAATGATAGAAAAGTAATGTGATACATATCAGAATGTTCTATCCATAAATTAGACCACTGCAATTTCTGAATGAAACAGATGTAATAATACTTCGGATTTTTATATTTAATACACAACTAATAAATAATATGTCAGTTAAAGAATTGTCAAAATTTTGTGTTCAGCAGGATGTAGTCAGTATTAAAATAATAGATGAAATTCATGTTTTCTATTCTCAGACTCTCAGATGTCAAATATATTTAAGAGAGATTTGTTGATGTTTGCCATGATGCATTTGTAGAAGATTGTGTACCATATTTTTGAGATAACAAATAAAGGACGGTGGGGTAGAAGTGAAAAACAATGAATTAATGAGAATATTACAGAGGAAAGTCAACACAGAGTTGAAAGGTATCAAAAGGCTCTATTTGTTTTTAGTGGAAGAGGAAACTGAGAGGAAACTGGAACCACAGGTTTATGATGAATGAACCTGTTAAAAGAACCTGTTTATTTATGTTTTGTTTTTTATTTATTGTGTGCATACAAAAAATTAAAAATAAAGTATAGTGAAATTTAATACTTTTCATTAAAATTTCAAACATTCAAGCTAATTTGTGTGGATTTGAATAAAACAATCTGTTTCAAGAAAAAAAGAAATGTGATTTTATATATATATATATATATATATATATATATATATATATATATATATATATATATATATATAATGCAACGTATGAATGTTTCCCAAGTGTTTTGTTTCTAAAACTGATGGAAACAATGTTTGAAGTATAAAAAAATACCTAATCATTGGCTATGGAGAGAGAGAGAGAGAGAGAGAGAGAGAGAGAGAGAGAGAGAGAGAGAGAGAGAGAATCTCCTTGGATATGTAAAATAACTCATAATACACTGCATGATTTTGCTACAAAGTGTTTGTTGCTCTACCTACAGCTATACCAGAATAAGGTTAGAAAGTCAAATCTTATACAAGTATGGAGTGTCTTACCCTACACCAGAATAATGTTAGAAAATCTCATCTTGTGCAAGTGTAAGATGGACTGTCTTACCCTATACCAGAATAATGTTAGAATGTTGAATCTTATACAAGTATAAAACTAGAGTGTTTTATCCTTGTACCTGAATAAAAAGCCTAATCTTATACAAGTATATGACTAGAGTGTCCTAACCTATACCAGAATAAGGTTAGAAAGTCTCATAAACATTTATGGATTGGGTGTCTAACCTATGTCCATATAAAGTAAGAATATCAAACCATGATAGAGTATAAGATTAGATAGTGTCTTTATTAAACAATGATGGATGATCTTTTATACAAGTATAAAACTGGTATGTCTGTCTTGATCATTTTGCCTTTATCTCTTTCCTTCAGGTGTAACATAATTGGGTTATGATATTCTTATTATAAATTATACTATCGTACAATCCAAAAAGAATTTAATATGTAAAAGTGAGAGATGTACAGATGTATGAAGAACTTATAAGCATCATCAAACCCACTTACAATCAAAAACACACCCAGCAAGTAAAAATACAACCAGCAAATCATTTGTCCAGCTTAAAGGGAAACAACAGTATCAACAAGTGTCTGTGTAAATATCTCAACATACAGTAAGAAACTTGTACTGTCTGTACAACTGGTTATTTGAAATTTGAACAATTTCAAATTCCAAACAAAAAATATAATTTCTGAAATTTTTTTCATACTCTGTTATTGTTATTCCTCCTGAAGAACATGTCATACCAATAATGTGGTTTCACTAAAAGAGGTCTTATGGTATCTAGTTGGTCTTAAATAAAAACTGTGCTGATCTGACATCCAGTATGGTGCCCCGAGTGGCTGAGTGGTCTAAAGCGCTCACCGTTACGGATCACTGCCATCTCACCTCTGTCTGCGTGAGTTCGAGTCTCAGGCTCGGCTAACGTGGGCACGTGAGAAAGCCTGCCAGTAACTTCTCGTGGGTCGGTGGTTCTTCCCAGGGTTTTCCAGGGTTCTTCCTCCACCAATTATACTGGCTGCCATGTATAGCCTATCTTGTGCTGGAAAATGGCGTTAAACCCTACAACAACAACAACAACAACAACAACATCCAGTATGGCTGCCACAGTGGCTGTCTTGAAAATCTTATCACTACTTGTTCAAGATGGAAAGTTATCAGTACTGGATTTTCACCAGAAAATGTGTCAAATTTACATGTTTACAAAGAGTTACTGGGGAAGGGGTGGAAGGATTTGCTATTATAATCTAACATACTACTCACTGTTTTTGCTTTGCACTTGATCAAAGTCATAGTTCTCAACACAAGTTTCAATGAATATAGGGTTTATATTTTCCTGTCTTTTAAACAATGACTTGATTGTTTTTAAGGAGTTAGTCTTTACCCATGAATTTGAATGGTTTTCTCCTAAACTTGGTTCTGGCAGTTATACCATCCTGCATGAATTTCAATTAAACATTTTTTTCAAGCTTTAATATACACACAGTTTTCTTTTCAGAAACTCCCAGCATCTATTTACCATTTTATTTCTGTCAAAATCAGACCCTTTGGAAATGTCCAGGAAATATTCAGGTTTAATGTTGGCTTTACAGGTAATACAGCAGTAATAAATGCCTCTATCCAGTACGAGTGTCAACGCTTTATCAACACGCATCAACTGTGCAAATGTGAACATTATTGTCTTTCAGTCAATCTTTTTCATGGTTAAAATAATCATGAAAAGCTTGGGTCATTTAATGGTTAATATTTTAACAAAATTAAGATAATAAATAATAAAGAAGAGAATGTTCAATTCTGCGTGCTGAATATGCAACATACAGGTGGTTCTCCTGTTTCAGTGAATGTCATATACTTGTTGATATGATGTTTGCAGTATGTGCATGGAATTAAACTCTCCCTTTTGCTGTTGTGCTTGAAAAAGTAAAACTCCTTCATCCTGGAGTTTTGAAATTTTTTTTGCTGGGCTTTGCTGATAGCTTATTGTTTCCAGAATCACACTCTTCAGAAATTAACCACACTTGAACGCTATTCCAAGAACTGAAAATAATCATGTTTTGTATTTTATATATGGAGTAAAAATCTTACTTCAGAGAAATGTTACCACTACTCACAAACTTTCTTTAAAGTTGGCTTCAGCATTCTCATTCAATTCATTAATGAGTAATAATATATGTTCTTCAGCATACATCTTTGATGTACTTAATTTCTGATGAATTGGGTTGTTCTACTTTGTTTACTTTACATATGCAAATTAGATAAATGGACTCATCTGCAGCAAAATTTGACACAAAACATCACACAAGCTATTGTCAGCCAATCAATTAATCTCTGAAAGGTGGTACCTCTGACAGCCTTAACTTTTAACTGCCTTGCATCAATTTCATGTCCAAAGGATAGGTTTAGCTGATCTTTGAGCAGGACTGTTGTACTGCTCATACATATATTACAGTTTACATGCATATATCATGGTGGTCCAAAAATATGAGGGATTTTTTGTTGCTGAATAAAACTTTGGGGCTAAGTTTCCAGAAAATCGTGTTTTCAAAAACAATACCAGGTGGGGGTGGGGTGGTGGATGTCCAAAATCGTGTTTTCATGTGACATGGCATATTAATGCAGGTATATAAGTGAAAATGGTGCAAATCTGACTGCCAGCATTGCTGCAGAGTTTTGTTATTGCTACTTACAGCATTTTTTTGGAGCCCACATTTTTGTAGAAAGCAAGACATTGTAGTCATTTATCCGATGATGACAGCACCAATAGATGAATGCTCTGAATGAAGTTTTTTATTTATTACTTGAAACGTTCTCATCATACTTGGTATTAATCATCATGAAGCAAAGACCATGATTTTCTATAACATGCTAACTTTCCCTATTTACCAGTGTTTTCTCCAGAATGCATAATTACACATACCCCACCCTCCTAAATTTAATGAATCTCCCCCATCAGATTTAGCAAACACATAAATATTGCACACAGTCGATTTTCCATGAGAATAATGAAAGCCTTAACAGTCATTACTATTAACAAGCTCAGTATGATCATATAAGTATGTACTAAGTGAGTTTTGGCAGTTGAGTAACGAGAGACTTTCACTGATTATCTAGTTATTAAGTGTTTACCTATTTTAAGTTATGCAAGGGCAGACATACATATTTTAGCATATGGTAGCACAGTAAAACCTGTCTTGAAATACCCACACTATGAAACCACCTGTCTTGAGAGACCAGATGCTCATTGCACATATTTATTAATTACATAATGTTATGACCTGTTATGAGAGACCACCTTTCTTGAGAGATGATGATTGTTTGGCAGAAGTATGGTCTTTCACAGCAGGTTTGACCATAATGTCTGCTATTACAAGTACTCTAATACATGCTGTCTGACACCATTGAAATAACACACAATCAATGCCACTGGGCTGATAATGTAGACACATGTTAAGTTTTGTCTGCATTCATTAGAAGTTATTTATCACACACATTTGTTGGAACATACTATTAGGGGTCTATTCATAAATGCTGTTTTGATATAAAAACTGTCCTACTTAAAAATTGAAAATCACCCTTCAAGAAAATTCCCCCTCTCAAGCTCATCCAAAATCCTGGAGAATGTACTGGTCGCAGTCATAGAAAATTTGCATTAAGGGTTTTGGTTCAAAGTATGTTTGGTGTTTTACATTTGCCTGTATTTTCTAAACCCTTTGCAAGATTTTCATAATGCTTCACATTAATCATTATGAAGCTAAGACAGTACATTCTACATTATGCTTGCTCACCCCATTGACCTTAGGGTCACAATCACAATGATGGAAAAAAGTTTTAGATTTTGATTATTGTTATTACATTTGCTTATATTTCCTAAACCTCTTGCTGGATTTTTTTCATAATTTGGTGGAATCAATATCAGACTAAGGCAATTAATTCTGCCTGTCACAAGTTTGCACCTTTGACCATAGGGTCAAGGTCTAAGTCATAGAAAATTTGCATCAGGGTTATGAATCAGGTTTTTTTTAATTTGCTTGTATTTACTTAATCACTTCATGGGTTTTCTACATAATTTAAATGAATCATTGTGAATCTAAAACAATTCAATTATTTAAATGCTTACTCAATTTTTCGACCTTGGGATCAAGGTCACACATTTCACAGCACTGCTTTGATTAAAGGTTCAACATGCATTCACTGGCTTTTCCTTAATTCGTGTTTTCCCATTTCTTGATATACCTGAAGAATACCTTGAATGATATCACTTTTTCCCCCCAAAAGAGTATTAATTGTAGATTTAGCTAAACTTAGCATATGGTTATATCTTACCATTAAGGAAAGTTCAGTGATCTTCTATCCATGATATCAGTTTCAAGGTCAACTGTGATGTGAATGAATTTTACTGTACTTATACTAACTCGAACATGCCATAAAAAATGGATCTATTAAAAGATTTGGTATGTTGGAGTTTTTTATTTAAATACTTAATAAATAAAAATAAAATATAGATTTATTTGGATTCCTGCAAATTCTCTTCAGACAATAGGGTGCAAGTCCCCACTCCACCATATAAAGTTGGATTTCTGATAAAGTATATTATGGTCAAACCTCAATTTAAAAATTACAATAATTCCAGGTCATTCAGGACACTCATCTGATATGTGTGTGTGTGTGTGTGTGTGGTTTCACTTTATGGGACCTCAGCACAATATTGACTATCATACATTTGATATAAATAATATAGGTCAGGACAGATCAGGAGATTTCCAAAATTTGATCAGCAGGTTTGACCTTAGGATTTTCATTGACCTGATTTTTAGCATACAAACGGACAAAAATTACAACTATTGAACAAACTTAAATTTTTATAATATTAAAATATACTCATCTTCTCATTAAATCAGTCCTTTCACAGGAAATTGTTAAAATTTATGCTCTTCTATGTACAACAAGCATTGTTAGCATTGCTTAGATCATTGCTGTATTATGTTGGTGGCAGTCCTAATCATTTTTTATCTAAACACTTAGGAGATGATGTACTATTATTGGATCCAGTTTTCCTATAGGATAAATGGTTGTAAGGAAAAATGGGAACCAGCCTGGAAATGGGTAAATGATAAAACAGAGTATATTTTGTTTTGTCTGGCCATTATTGGTTAATAATGTAAGTTATTTTTTAGGAAAAAGAATCTTTTGAGAGCTTATCCTAGTTGTAACTGAAAAAAATAGAGACATTGTTTTATGATGGAATTTCAATACTTGAACAGTTTTGAAAATGGAATACTCATTACTGAAATTAGCACCTGACTCTGGTGCAGAATAGAAGGCACATGTTTCAAACACATGTAGGTCCAGAAAATGCTGCGGCTCATATCCTTTCCTCTACACTGAAGCTGACTTCCAGATTTCATCTATACTGATAAATATAGGTTTGATCATGAGCACTCAGAAATTTAAAGTTATTGAATTTTTAATATCATGGTGTTTGCATAAGTTTACTGTTGGAACTGAATTAGTACCGTGAGTCCTATAGACAGCTACAGCAATACAGTGACTCCACATATGCAGGTGCAATTAACTTTACTATAAATGCAATCATATTGTTATATTTGTGGATAACAAGCAAAATTAATACCTTTTGTAAATTAGAGAGTGACTTTCAGTGTTATATTAAACACATATTCAGATATATCAACTGTTGCCAAGAAAGGGGGAGTGGGTGCAGTGTGTAGGGTGTGTAGATTTGACTGTTAGGTGGAGTGTTTTGCACATTGGTTTATATCTATGCAATTACTTATATAAAGTTTATACAATTTGCCATTTATAGAGTAATTATGATGAGCAATATGATATTTACAAGTTGTGTTTTGAAACATAATGCTTCAGATATGATCTCTTCAGTCTCTTCCACCATGTTTAATGGTGATGACCTCTCATGACTTTGCATCCCACTAATTTCTTTCAATGAAAGTTTTGAAACTTCATATTTTGTATTTTAATGGACTTATGTCTACCTTACTTTAGTTTTAAATTATATATCTTCTAGAGGGAATTTTAGGTAATTTCTGTCATTTAAATCTCCTTTTCTGTAATAATACATGTGCATATAGATGGTCACTGTCATGTTTGCTAAGCCCCAGCTGAAGGGTTGTGTATAAACTAGAATATTACTGCGGCCATGTGTTTGATGTCTAAACATTGCTGCCAGCTAGTGTTAATCTCTTATGCAAGGTCACCTTGACCCGCCAAAGGACTGGAAATTTGAGTTGGCATAGGCGACCACTTGCATCATTTGACAAAGGCTTGTAGTCATCACACCTAGGTGTTAAAGATTAGTCCTAAGATCAGAGGAAATCCACGAGGGGAGCAGGACGTGTTCTCATCTGTCCCCATGTTGACAGACAGCGAGAGGGACATTGTCCACTAAGTTTGATTGGATCGGTCCACAGCGGCATCCAGTTGGAATGAGATAGAGGGCGTGATTACAATTTAGATCCAAATTATAACTTTAAACCTGTAAATGAAAATTTAGTTTCTCCTGGGAAGGTTCCTGAGCAAATAAAGTTACTCCGAGAAAGCCACTCACAATTTGGCAGTAACACCTAGAAGCAGATTCTAAGGAAAAACAAAGCTTTGATAAGGTCAGTAAGTTATTTGCTTGATTTTTGCAGAATATTACGGCATCATAATTGTAAATTATTTGTAGTATGTATACTTAATTACTGGGATCATTTAGTATGTAGAATTACCTTTGTAGTGTTTCATTTACATGCATATTTGAGAAATGGGCTTGATTATTACATAGAGAATTATGTATATTGTTAGCTTGTGGTCAGAATTAATTTTGTAATTAGCTATTAGGTTAATTCATAGTAAACCAGTGCATTTATTAATGTGTTATGTTAGAATTTACACATGCTTGAATTGTGAATTTGGAAAATGGTTGAAGTATGTAAGATTAGTTACTATGGATGTATACATATATCAGAGCATGGATATTTGAATATTTGCATACCTTGTATGAGTGTAAAGTAAAGAAATGCATCTGATTATTGTGATATTTTTTAGTATAATGGTACATGTATTAGGAATCTGTGCTGATGTGACAGAATTTATTGATGTATGTTTTACCATACAAGAACGTATGAGTATCTCGATGCAAATGAATGTGTGACTGAAGAAAGTTAATAGCCATTATCTGATGTAGGCTGTGTGCAGTGTGAGATGAGAGGGCTAAGGAAAAATATTGTACTGTCCTTGTGTTTTCACAGGAAGCTTTTTAGGGGACAGAACTTCTGGTTCAGTTGAGTCCCGAGTCAACAAGAGAGGAGACGGAAGTGAGACTAGCTTAACAGTCGGAGTCGACAAAAGTCTAGTTGGTGGAGAGAAGGTGGATAGAAGGTGGAGGAGGAGGAAAAGGAGTCTGGAGGAGGAAATGGAGGAGGAGGAGAAGGAGTATAGAGAAGTCGAGTAGGAGGAGAAGGAGTATAGAGAAGTCGAGGAGGAGGAGAAGGAGTATAGAGAAGTCGAGGAGGAGGAGGGGAAGGAATTTGGAGAAAGTGGGGGGAGGAAGAGGAAAAGGAATTGGGAGAAATAGGAGAGAAGAATACACAGATGAATAGAATACAAGGACAGATGGAAATTGATCTCACACTGCTAATCAAGTGATGCAATAGACTATTAAAGGGTTGAGCGGAAGGAGTGTACTTGGGAAACTTGAATCATTTAACTATTGAATTGTCATTAAATTATTATTAATTGAATTTCACCCTTTTTTGTATATTTAACCATATAACTGTTGGCATTGCTGACTGGGGGCTTGGAGCTTTACATCTATCTTTCACTAATTTAACTTCCAACCAAAATTGAGCCTAGGTGGAACTTATATAATAGTTTAATTAAAACATTGGGAGCACCCCACCCCCAATCCCAACCAACCACAACCAATTCCTCACAGTCACCTTGACCTTTTACTCATTAATTACATAATATGACAAGGCTGGTAACAAATTTCAGTTATCAAATTGATTAATGGTGATATTAGAAAAAAGATGACTCTTATTAGACAGCTTGTTTTAAAATATTTCATTTCTGATTTTCTTATATAAAGCTCAAAAACTTAAATGTTGCCTGAAATGCACCATTGCTATACTAAGGTGAACATGAACATGCAATATATTTAATATTCACTAATGTAATCTTTGACAAGCAGAACTATGCACATTGCTTACTTATGCATTGAACTACAATTCCTATGTCTGTCAAGAAAATTAAGGGTGGATCTAGAGTCAGTCTTCATTTTCCTCAGAATGGAAAATGTCCATTTTAGTGTCTGCATTGGATTGTGGCAATGTCATTACAACTCCACTGATTCCACCAAGAAGTTTAAATCACTACCAGCCTGTGGGTTGAATTAGATTTGCTGACTGACTGCCAAAATTGCTCAAGAGTGGTAAAGTCTGGGTCAAATTCTAATATTGTTTTAATGTCAGTAACATTCTTCACATGAAGCATAAATACATTACACCAACACACCCTTTGTTGTCATTATCATCACTATCACCACTTTTAAACAATGATCAAATCCAGAAAATACTTACTAGTATTATAAACTGACACCAAGACCCAGTCATCTCAGGCATTATGGATTACAGTGGCATTTAGTGGCATGTACTTTAGTCTGGTTTACACTCATACTTACAAAACGATTAGGTCAGTTGTTGTTGTTATTATCATAGGGTTTAACACCATTTTTCAGCACAAGATTGGCTATACATGGCAGCCAGTATAAATGGTGGAGGAAGAACTCGTGAAAACCCTGGAAAGAACCACCAACCCACGAGAAGCTACTGGCAAGCTTTCTTTTGTACCCACATTGGCCAAGCCCGAGACTTGAAGCCACTCACACAGAGGTGAGATGGCAGTGATCCATAATGGTTAGCGCTTTAGACCACTCAGCCACCTGGGGTCCCTGGATTAGGTCAGTGGTATTTATTTAAGGTTTTGCAATGCAGTCATTCATGGTAGTGTCAAACACATATTTTGCATAAAAATTGTGATTGTTGGTTGTGTTCTGCACATGGTCACTCATTATTATTATTATTATTATTATTATACAGATAAGTATTATGTTTGGCTATAAAGTTGGCATATAGTGTCTACCCACATCTAGCTTTATCACATTTGATGCAGATTCTGGAAACATGGATTTCAGTGATGACATTTGTTGTCACAGTTAATATGCTTTTGTGTGAAGGGGGTTCTGCATGAGACATGATGACATTCTTGCCACTATAACAGACTTTAAAATCAGTTTTACAAGCAAAGCAGAATGATTATTCATGCGACTTTGAACTTGACTGAAATTTCCCTTTCCAACCCTCAATGCATTTTGTGATATTTTGGTTGCTTGTGTTTTGGTGGTTTTGACATAGGCATACTTGGATATCTCAAAAAAATTTAAGCACTAAGTCAAACCAATTCAATTTTTTGCCACTTGAGCTCTCAGATAATCCAAACATAATCAATTAACATTTTGAATCTTGTCTAAATTACTTCTGATGATACATAGTATAGACTTAAATCCAACTAAACAACTTTAAGCACTGAAGCAGAACATACCTTGTGGAGAGATTCAGAATTATGTTTATTTTATACTGATAGGCTCTTTAGTAACTCAGCCATAATCAATTAACATCTTTAATCCTTTCAAAATTCCTTCCCTCACAAAATTCTTTCTGCTCATGCAGGAGGTTTACATGAATGACAGCTGTAAAGAAATAGCCCCCCCCCCCCTTCAGATAATACATTGGCACATTAAGGTCTGTGTTGCTTTTTCTACTAATTACTACTAGCAAATTTCATAGCCCAGATCTGGTGGCACAATATGCTATGACAGATCTGGGTCTTGGCAGTTTATAGTTGGACTTTTAAGTTGGTATGCATGTAACCATACATACAGTAGGTTCAAATAAAGTTCACAAACTGTTTTATGACTGAAATATTAATTACCAGGGGCTTTATTTGTTTTACCTAGATATCTATCCATGAGTTCATAATTAAAAGGGTCAAATTAGTTGTGCCTGAAAAACTCCTGTGTGTACAAAACCTGAATTATTCCTGCATTGGCATGAAGACACAGTTATGCAAACACACAATACAGATTTCTACTTCTTGTTTTACATATGATTTAGCTTTATTGTTTTATATGTCATTTTGCATACATTGATTGCAAAATTGAATAATTACTTGATGCTTCCTGTGCTCTCATTCACATGTCTATTTCATCTTTTTATTTGGTATTTCTCTGGTAAGCATACATGTGACAGAAAGGACTGGTCAGGACAGGACAGGACAGATCAGGAGATTTGCCAAGTCTAGTCAAAAGTTTTGACCTCGAAAGGGAAGATTTTCATCCCATTTTCGGTATGTGTATGGACAAAAGTTACAAGTACTGAATAAATTTATATTAAGTATTTAAATAATCACATAATCTCATGAGATTAGACCTCTCAGATTAACTTTGAGTTTATATAATAAATTATTATTATCATTATTATTTTTATTATTATTAAGATTGATTTCTTATGAACAATAAAATAGTCACTATGTGATTAGTTTTTGTCCATTTGTGCAACTTGTGAGACTGGGAACATTAGTTTGATTAGATCTGAATGATGATCTTCTGCCAGATTACATTCAGCTATAAAGTTGTCAATTAGCATTAAAATGTGTAACTTTATCCACACCTGTTGCAGATTCTGTGAACTTGATTTCAGTGATGGCACAATTATTGTTGCATTTAATATGCTTTTATGAAATGGGTTTTCTGCATAACTCATCATGTCATTTTTGCCACCATAACAGACTTTAAAATCAGCTTTACAGGAAGAGCAGAATGCACTTCCATGTCCTT
Organism: Megalonaias nervosa; assembly: GCA_016617855.1. Taxonomy (NCBI): domain Eukaryota; kingdom Metazoa; phylum Mollusca; class Bivalvia; order Unionida; family Unionidae; genus Megalonaias; species Megalonaias nervosa. The sequence goes on along the minus strand of JAECUM010008225.1, from coordinate 34,601 downwards.
TTGAACTTGGTTGCAACCACTTAAATTCCCTGTTCTAGCTATCATTGAATTTCGTGTGATATTTTGGTGGCTTTGATTTTGGTGTTGTGGCACTGGCACGCTAATACATCTCAACAAACTTTAAATTCAAATTGACCCAGTCTTATGCCACTTGAGTTCTTAAGTAATCCAAAAATAATCAATTAACATCTTTAATCCTGTCCAAATTACTTTTGATCATATATAGTATAGACTAATCCATCTTAACATCTTTAAGTACTGAAGTTGCTTAGATATCTCAAAAATTGTTAAGCACTTGGTCAAACCAACCCAGTTTTACCACTTGAGCTCTCAAGTAATACAACCATAATCAATTAACATCTTTAATCCCATCTAAATTACTTCTGATCCTATGTAGTATAGACTGGAATCCATCCTGACAACTGTAGGCAATGAAGCAGAACATATCTTGCAGAGAGATTCAGAGTTATGTTTCATGTTTTATACTGATTGGGCTCTTTAGTAACCTAACCATAGCCAATTAATATCTTTAATCCTTTTGGAATTCCTTCTTCTCACACATGACTGCACTGGTGGCATAAGTGGTTAGAGCATCTGCCTGTGGGAGGTCACAACCCCGGCCTAGTCATACCAAAGACTTATAAAAATGGTACTAGCAGCTACCTTGTTTGGCTCTCAGCATTAAGAGGTTAGTGTGAGGACTGGTTGGCCTTCAGGTGTCAGGATAATGTGACTGGTTGGGACATCATGCTACATGTGACTAAAATTGTTAAAGCTACATTTGAAATCCACACATATGCTCTGCTCAGACATAGTATTATCCAGCTTGACAAACTTAAAACAATTCAACTGACCATGCCACCAGGATTAAAGAGTAAAATTAGCAACTATATGGTCTTGCCCTGTTTAAGCCAGTCCAGTGATGTGGTCACAGGCAGCATCATCATAAATATACTACATTGGAGCCAAAATATAAAAAATGAAAAATTTTAATTTTTCACTAATAATTTTTCATACATGTGGAGATTTCATTGAGTGACAGGATGGATGGGAGATTGTCATGGAATTGTGTATATATTTATTATTTATGTGCATTTGGAATAAAATGTACTTGGGGTTTTGTTTCTGTGTACCGCATTACACGAGGGTGGTTTATTTATATTTATATCGTACATTATTTCAGTGTAGTGAGTTCAGTTCACTCTTATGCTGCATGAGCAAATTGCTTACAATGGAAAAACTGATGTACCTTGAGTGCATGGGCCATGCATTGCAACATAGTCAGTGTACATGTTGACTCATGGTACATTCAAACTTCACATTAAAAAGTGTCTTGTCAGTGGGCTGTCCACTTTACGGCACAATATATCCAGCTGTCGAGGTATGTGAATTGTAAAATTGTCTTTTCCTATCTGTATTATAAGATAGAATTGTTGTTTTATAGTTATTCTAACATTTATTGTGTATTTTTCATAGTTCCGAACTTTGTAATGCAATGTTAGATTTCTTATTATCTGTTTTCAATTTTGCCAGTGAATAACTGAACAGAAGAATTGTATCCACATTAATGTTGCATGCATTAAGGGATGAATGTTACTCAAAGATCTTTAAGATTCTGTCAGGTGCAGATTTGCATATGAACATCATCATTGTGATAATCTTGTACATTAGTACCTATGAAATAATTTACTGTGAAATAGTTAATTCCACATATGCACATTCATAACATATGGACCGCTCCGGTGGCCTAGTGGTTAGAGCGTCCGCCTCGGATGCGGGAGGTCGTGGGTTCGATCCCCGGTCGAGTCATACCAAAGACTTACAAAATGGTACTAACAGCTGCCTCGCTTGGCGCTCAGCATTAAGAGGTTAGTGTTAGGACTGGTCGGCCTGGTGTCAGGATAATGTGACTGGGTGGGACATCATGCTACATGTCTGCGGCATGATGCCCCAGTGCTAGACATCACTATAAACTGCCACACTGCAGACATCGTAGTGATATGACTGAAAAATTGTTAAAGCTACGTTAAAAATCATAATCACATCACATAACATATGTCATTGCATTTTGTACATTACTGTGTCGCATGTACTACATGGCATTAGGCATTATATTTTCAGCTGTTTCAGGCAGCCATCATTTGACTGAGTGCAGACAGTGTGTTTTGTCAGAGTCAATCTAGTCTGTTTGAGCTGCCTATGTTATGCAGTGTGGCACCTTTAGAGCTGTTGATGCTGTCTGTCTTGGAGCTGCAATGTGTCTGAATTGTGTTGTCTGTGATGTCTTTGAGCTGTTGTGAAAGCCATTGTTTCACTGTGTTGGATGGGTATGTGTGTTGGGGCAGCCATCATTTGACTGAGTAGAGACGATGTGTTTGTCAAAGTCTACCCAGTCTATTTGAGCAGCCTATGTTGGGCAGTGTTGCAGCTGAAGAGCTGTTGATGCTGTGTGTCTTGCAGCTGAGATGTGTCTGAAATGTGTTGTCTGTGATGTCATTGAGCTGTTGCGAAAGCCATTTTTGGCTGTCTGTGTTAGATGTGTGTGTGTGTTGGGCAGCTGTAGGGCTTTTGGTGGTGGCTGTGTTGTCAGCTGTGGAACTATGTGTTGAAGGTGGTACTTGTTTGTATATTGAGTAGAGGCTATATGTGACTTAGTATATACCTAGGGTGCTGCTGTTGGTGGTGATGTTGGTTTGGGGGAAGATAGTGATTATCTTGCAATGAGAGACCAAAGCTCCAGGATCAACAGGCTTGCAGGGAACAAAGGAGTCCAAGGGATCCTTGGGCATGCTGGGAGGGGTGGACTATTCATGGTGGCTCTTTGACCATCCGTCAGTGGTGGGACTGAAGATACCTTGTGGTTGTCATCTGGATGCCACAAATTATCTCCCACCTTTGGGTTACATAACATTATTGCTATTCGAGCAGAAAAAAACCACCATCATCACTGATAGAGTAGAAATAACATCATTATCACTATCTGAACTAACATCATTATCGCTATTTGAGTGAAAACCATTGTTTATTTGAAAACATCATTGTCTCTAATTGTACAAAAACCATATTAGTTTTGTGTGAAAACCATCATTGTTATTTGTGCAAAAACCGTCATTGTTATTTGTGTAAACATCATCATCATTATTTATTTGGAAGTTGCCATTATCATTATTTATTTGAAAATCATCCTTATCATTATTTGATTTAAAGATCGTCTTTATCTACTATTTGAGTGGAAACTTTTAATTGTTTATATGAAATAATTAATCACTATTTGAGTGAAAACGTATCATTGTTTATATGAAACCAGTTATCAGTATTTGAGTGAAATCATATTGTTTGAGTGATTAATCGTTGTTACTTTTTTGTATTCAAATTTTGTTTAATCTCAATTCATTTATTATTGTTGAAAATTCATTACTTCTTACAATTCGTTCCAGTTAGGAAAGTAATCATTTTTTTGTTATATCAGTTATTTAATTGTGCACATCATTATGCTAAAAGTCCAATGATGGAATTTATGTGCACGAGTTTGGTGTAGGATTTTTCTACCTCTAATCATATATAAATAAACATCTTAGTTTCATTATCATTCTTAGTGTCTTCATTGAGATAATCTGACCCCAACCCAGTTCATCTTGTTACAGAGATACCCCTAAACTTGGGAGAAAAATCCTCTGATGCAGAAAGTTGACATGTATAAAAACTGTAAAGAATATAGACACTTCCCACAATCAGACATGTATAAAAACTGTAAAGAATATAGACATCTCCCACAATCAGATAATACACTAACACATCAAACTGTGTTGTTTTTTTTTTCTACTAATTTCTTCTAGCAAACTTCATAGACCCACCCAGATCTGCTGACACAGTATGCCTTGACAGATCTGGGTCTTGCCAGTTTGTGGTTGGACCTTTATATAGATGTGCATATATGGTATACATGTAAAATACTTACAGTTGGTTAAAATAAAGTTTACAAACTGCTTTTATGATTGAAATACTAATTACCAGGGGCTTTATTTGTTTTACCTAGATATCTATCCATGAGTTCATAATAAAAGGGTCAAATTAGTTGTGCCTGAAAAACTCCTATGTGTACAGGACCTTTTGATCCTGCATCGGCATGAGGACACAGTTTTGCTAACACACAAATAAAGATTTCTACTTCTTGTTTTACATATGATTTTAGCGTTATTGTTTTATATACCATTTTGCATACATTGATTGCAAAATCAGATAATTGCTTGATGCTTCCTATGCTCTTATTCACATGTCTATTTCATCTTTTTATTTGGTATTTGTCTGGTAAGCATACATGTGACAGAAAGGACTGGTCAGGACGGGACAGGACAGATCAGGAGATTTGCCAAGTCTAGTCAAACATTTTGACCTCAAAAGAGGGAGGATTTTCATCCAATTGTAGTAGTACCTATCTGATGTAACTGCCCTAAGGGGAATTACTCACAAGCTAGAGGGTTTTTCTTTTCTACATTTAATGTAACCCTAATACCTCCAGTTCTACATGCTGGCTTCTGCACCATGTTTGACTTATAAACAATCCTAGTGGACTTAAGAGAGAGCATTCCCTGAAGACCTTTTCCAAAGCTAAACTTTATGGTCTGACTGTTAGTTGCAGACCCTTTATCTGACCCTAGTCTACATACCAACATCCTCAAAATCTAAATTATTTTATCCAAATTATAGCCATATATCCACTCTCCACACACACTCTTTTCCAACTGATAATGTATGTTAAAATTGCCAAAAATATTATATTAAGTGGGAAATTACTTGTAAAATTTATCCTTGTGAGCCATAATTCATTCCAAATTAAACTGAAATTATCCAACTCTATTTTAAGCACTTTATACCTACTAAAAGAGATTAAAATTTTCCAAAAAACTGGTCACTAATTTAAATATTTGAGTATTAAGGGAAACATGTTATCATTGAATTATAATAGCTTTACAAACACATAATCCAACTGCTATAATGACTTCTTTATTTAAATTTCTCAGCCAGGACTGTAACCTAACACCATTGCCCCCTGAGTGGCTGCTGAAAATACCATATTTGAACTGGAATCACAGCCCCCCAAATTTGACAGGAAATAGATATATACTTCTCTATCAAAGATATACCATTATTAAACTTTTGAAGAGAATTTAGAAAATTTATATAGAAATGTATCTACTCTTCTACCATAGCACCTGAAATACCCCCGTAACTATATTTAGCCTAATAATACAATTTTCAGTATGTGAATGGACAAAATTACAACTATTGAATAAAATTACATTATTTATGTATTTAAATATGCACATTATCTCATAAGATTAGACCTCTCGCATTGACTTTGAGTTTATATAATAAATCATTATTACTATTATTATTATTATTATTATTATTATTGCTTTCTTATGAACAATAAAAGTCAATATGTGATTAGTTTATGTCCATTTGCATGAGGACTTTTGTGCAATTGGTGAATCATGGAACATTATTTTGGTATTTTGGCTAGATCTGAAAGATGATCTGCTACCAAAATTGGGAGATTACATTCAGCTATAAAGTTGTCAATTAGTGTCATCACGTGTAAATTTATCCACATTTGTTGCAGATTCTGCAAACCTGATTTCACTGATGGGATAATTATTGCATTTAATATGCTTTTATGAAATGGGGTTTCTGTATAGCTAATCGTGTCATCATGCCATAACAGACTTTAAAATCAGCTTTACAGGAAGAGCATGTCCTTTTGAACTGGTTGCAACCAATGAAATTCCCTGTACCATCTATCATTGAATTTCATGTGATATTTTGGTGGCTTTGATTTTGGTGTTTTGGCATTGGCATGCTAACACATCTCCACAAATTTGAAAGTCAAACTGACCCAGTTTTATGCCACTTGAGCTCTTGTGTAATTCAACCATAATCAATTAATAATCATAATCATAATCCTGTCCAAATTACTTTTGTTTATATATAGTATAGACTCTAATCCATCTTGACAACTTTAAGTACTGAAATTGCTTAGACATCTCAAAAAATTTTAAGCACTGAAGTCAAACCAACCCAGTTCTATGCCACTTTTGCTCTTGAATAATCCAGCCATAACCAATTAACATCATTAATCCTGTCTACATTACTTCTGATCATACATAGTTAGACTCCAATCCATCTGGACAACTTTAAGCAATGAAGCAGAACATACCTTGCAGAGAAATTTAAAGTAATGTATATTGTTTTTTGCTAATTGGGCTCTTTAGTACCATAATCAATTAATATCTTTAATCCTTTTGGAATTTCTTCTGCTCAGCATAGGATAATCCACCTCCACAGACCTCAAACAGTGAAATCCAGCTGACCATGTAGACAGGATAAAATGATGAAATTAACTACTACATTGTCCTGCCCTGCTTAAACTACTTCACAGTTATGTGATCATGGGCAGTATTACTGTAAATATACTACACTGGCCCCAGAATGTAAAGAAATGGAAAGAAAAAAGTTTTTCACTAATAATTTTGTGTATTGAGATCTCTGAGTGATGGATGGGAGACATCTCCAAACTTGGGAGAAAAATACTCCTGTGCATGAGGTTCACATGTGAGCTCTCAGGTGCCAACTTAAAGTAAATGTTAAAAAATGTGAAAATGAATTCCTTTCAGACTTGAGGAAAATAAACCCTTCCAAATGAATATAGACATCAAGTATGACAGGATAACATATAAATTGTACAAAATGTTAAAATTCTGTACAGTGTGTGTGTGTGTGTGTGTGTGTGTGTGTGTGTGACACAAGATGAGATCAACCACAAGCATAGGAGGAGGGATAGTCATGTGTGTTTCAGATAACGTAACATATAAGAGAATGACAGATTTTTGAAATATCAACTTTAGAATCAATATGGATCAAATTAAATTTCTCAATAGCCAATCTATTTATATCTGCTCTGGTTACCGACCTCTCATCATGGATTGATCAATGTGAATATGAGCTAGAGGCTGCTTTATCTTCCAACAATGAAGTTATTATCATGGGAGACTTTAATATGATTTCCTCTCTGATACTAACTCTAAATGGCTACATATAATATAACTACAAGACCTTACACAAGTTATCAATGCTCCAAAGAGAGTAACAGCCTGTATTTCTACCCTGATTGACCACATCTGCACTACCCATCCTGACAATCTCTATGAGATAAACGTACCCTGTTTCCCCATTAATGATCACTATCCCATATGTGCAACTTGTAAGGAACAGAGCGCAAAGAAAAACAATTTACACTCCTATATGCAATACAGATGCTTTAAAAGCTTTGCTGAAAATAAATTTCTCAAGGAACTATCACAAAATATTCACTGATTAACTTCCTCCAAAATAGACCCAGATTATGACTTGTGTATCTGGAACCACTGGTTTCTTGTTATCCTATATCAACATGCTCTCATATCATACACATAAATAAAATTAAATGATCAAAACTACCAGAATGGTATACTAATGAAATTGCTGAGGCACAATGTAAACGAAATTACGATTATAATAATAAAGATTTTTCAAATTATCATTTGTGGTGGAACAAAGTCAAATCAGTCATTGTAAAACATGAGTGCTCGTTTTTCAAAGAAACCATTGCCTCAAACTCTGATAATGGATCCATCTGGAATCACTTGCAAGATCTAACTTCAATGAAACCTGCACTTCTAGCTCCATGTGAAATTATAGTTGATAGCACTAGTTATACTGATGAGCTCGATATTGCAAACCAGCTGAATCTGTTTTCACTAATATGTCCCAAACCCTTGACTGGTCTAATTTTACGGAGATCAATATAAAAAAACTTATTAAATTCGTGAATGAAAGGGTACCCAATCATGTTAATTTCAACATTCCCTTAAACAATAGATGGCACTTTGGATATTCTCAATAAAATTGACACAAATGAATAGATGGAATTCAACCCAAAACTCTGAAAATGTTGGCTTTATCAATCTCAGAGTCATTGAAAGAAATAATTAACTGTAATATCACTTCCTGTAAATTCCCAAAGTCATTGAAATTAGCAAAAGTATTTGCAATTATAAGGAAAATGAAAAAAAACACCCAAAAACGACCCATCCAACTATCGACCCCTATCTTTTCTATCTGTACTTTCAAAAATTATTGAAAAACATCAGCAAGCATATTTTCAGATATCTTAACAAGTACCAACTCCTCCATAAATCACAGGTTTTTGACAGAATCAATCATGCCAAACTGCATTGACAAAACTTAGAGACCAGTGGTTTGTGGCAATTGAATCAGTTGAACTTATTGGCGCACTTTTCATTAATTTTACATAGCATTTGCTTTCGTTGACCATTTGGTACTCATTAAAAACTTTCAGCCTACAAGTTTTCTTCAAATTCAGTTGCCTGATTCACATCATATCTGAGTAACAGACACCAGGTTGTTTTGCATGGGTAAATATACTGCTGAACCAAGTCATATCTTAAGTGGTGTTCTGCAAGGACCTATATTAGGGCCTTGTCTTTTTATACTGTTTATCAATGACTTAGCCTTGCATCCAGCACACTCTAACACAGATTTTTTCACTGATGACTCTACATTGCATTCATCTGGTAAATCTCTTGACTCCATTAAAAATAAACTTCAAATCGACCTCAACCATATATCAGTCTGGTGTCAACAAAACAAAATGTATATTAATGTCTCTAAAATGAAATGTATGACAATTGGAACAAGGCAGTGCCTATGTACTAACATGGATTTACTTGTAACTCCAATTGGCTTAGACCTGTCTATTGTCAGAAATCAAAACTTCTTAGTATCTACATTGATCAACATCTCAGCTGGAATGCACATATCAATCACCAATGTGCAATGGTAGTCAAAAGAATAACTTTGTTAAAAATTGCTGTTAAGATTTCTACCTCCCCAGTCACTTGAATTTTATTTTTCAGGATATATACTACCACTGATAGACTATGGCTGTACCTTATGTGGAAACACCCTCAATTATAACCTATCCAGAATTGATAAACTCCAGAAAAGGGCACCTCAGATAATACTGAAACTTCCTTATTATGACTCTCATGAATATTTTGTTTTCATGTCTGCAATGGCTGCCCATTCAAAAATGTATTCTTTATTTTAATGGAATCAAGACATATAAGTCTTTAAACGATCTTTCTCCAAATTTTATCTCTAACCTAGTTGAACTACGATCATCAAATACTGATTGACAACTAACAATGATCTCCAAATTCCATGCTCGAAAACCAACAAAAGCTCATTCATTGTATCGGCACCCACTATATTAAATTACTTACCCCTGAGGATACATAATTCAAATTCCCTTGCTTTATTTATAATATCATTAAAGAAATTCTAATAATAATAATGATATATTAAAGGCTCTGAATAGAAAACTTTATCATTATGGCTATAAATAATATGTCCATGTCTAAATCAATGTATGCACATATGACTTGGGTTATGCTGAAATGTATGTACCTGTGTATAGAATATTGTTCAAATGTGTATGTTTCCCAGTATAGTCACACATATTCATTCATTTTAAATATGTGTGAATGAGTATTGCAATGATACTTGAGTATGTGTATGAATTTTTTAAATTTGATTTTTTTTTTAAATTTTAAAAATTATTAATTTATATTTTATTTTTTAATTTTTGCAAAGTTTTAAAAAAAAAATTTGCATCTTCAAAGTTAAAGCAAGTTGATTATATATATGTCAGGAAACCAGAAGGTTCAAGGCACTTGTCACTTCTATTGCTTTGTCACTTTTCACTCAACAATGTTTTTGACATATACTACTCCATCTCCATAGTAGCATGAAAATTCATCCTAGAACTCCAATAAACGTCCCATCTATGAAAATCAAATTTCATTATGTCTATAAATCAGTGTCCTTAAAATCTCCTAGAGCTATAAATGTTTATCTTCTGGTGAGGAGATGGAAAAAGTGATTGCTCTTTGTCATTCTATACATCCAGTGATGTAGAATAAGTGACAGAGATAAAAAAGATAAAACATTAATAAAGCTATAAAGTAATTCTTACTGGAACCTCATTGCTTTTATTGTCAATCTGGACATCTGTAAAGGTGGACAATATATTTCAGGTGACAGTATATGTATATTTAGGAAGGGGTCTGAATGGCTTGACTGGAAAATGACTTAATCCTAGAGTTAGTATTAGTGGTGAATTACTTATATTTCACACAAAATGACAACCAGAATGATTATATTTGCCAGTTTGGATAAGATCCCCTAAGCCATGTTAATATAATTGAAGTTGAGATACCATATGTACTTGCTTATGAATCGAGTCAATCTGCAAACTATATAAAGCCAGATCTGCCGCCACACTGGCAGATCTGAGTCCATGTAATTTTATAGGAATAATTTGCAGAATAAAGTAACATTACCCAGATCCGCTGGTACATGTGAGGGCAGATCAGGGTCTATGTGGTTTGCAGTTGGACTTATAATTCAGTATGAACGGTACATCACCACAGGTTTTTGTTAGCTCTAGTGGTGATAGACCAAAAAGGCTTTTTGGGGTGGTCTTTCATCCAATACATGTATCTGTCCAGCCATCCATTAGAACAAGTTTGTTATTGCTATTCCTCATAAAGTACTTGGAGGATTGCAATGAAACATTCATTCCATGGTCTACTTGGTCCTAAGTGAAAATGCTGCTGATCAGACATCCCATATGGACACCACACTGACCATCTTGAAAATCATGTTGTCACTATTCCTCCTGAATAGATGATCATACCAGCATGGGGTTTTCAATAAAAATTAAAAGACATCTTATGAGGTCTATTTGGTTGTAAATGCAAATGGTGTCAATCTGATATCCACTATGGTAACCAAAGTAATCATCTTGAAAATCTTGTTATCGCTACTCCTCATGCATAGACAGTCACACTGACATGTTGATTTAACCAGGAGACTTCTTATGATGTCTAGTTCATCATAAATGAAAATGGTGCCAATCTGATGTCTCATATGGCTGCCACAGTGGCCAGCTTGAAAATCTTGTAATCACTGCTTCTGAATGAACATTCATGTCATCATGGCGTTTTTCACTAAAAGACTTGTTATAAAGTTTGTTGATCCTAAACTAAAATGGTGCTGATCTGACAACCAGCAGTCTTCTTTTAGCTAATCCTCTTAAATTGAAAGTCATTTTGACAGGGGAAGGGGTTAACAGAATTGTTCTTATGGTATCTAGTTGGTCCTTAAAGAAAATGATTATCCTCAAAATGGCCACCATGGTGGCTATCTTGAAAATAGTGTTATTTCTACTACTTGCAAATAAATGCTATATCTACATAGAGTTTTAATCAATTGATTCTTATGATACCAAGCTGGTCTTAAATGAAATTGTTGCCAGTTGTACATCTGATATAGCTTCCATGAAAGTCTTCTGACTACTGTCCTTGAATGGATGATCATTATGACATGGGGTTTTCACTAAAAGACTTCTGATGATGTCTTCATTGTCCTAAATGAAAATGGTGCCAATTTGACATCCTATATGTCCACTAAAATGGCTAATTTGAAATTATTGTTATTGCCAAAGAATATCAGAGATGGTATGAACGCTCAACCAGGTAAAAGGAAGAAATGGTCTTATCTTAAATTCCTGGAAATTCTTTTTGCCTTCAAGGGACACTTGATTGATAACTCCATTACTTTTCAGCCTGATAGGTAGTGTCACCAGAAACTGTGCTTTCAGTTGATAAAATGCTTTACATAAATTTGATGCATTGAAGTATTTATATTTATTTAAATTTCATATATTGCAAACAAAGTAATTAATATTGCACAAGTCAAATGGTACATTCTGTCTTTTGTTTCTCAAAAGTTAATTTAAATTATTACTATTGATTTCAGAGGAAGAAATATCAATAATGGTGGCCTTCTGGGCAAAACTCTTTTATACATATATAAGTTTTGTGTACAATTGATTTCTCTCTTTCCTTCTTTCAAGGAATGGGAAAAAGGGTCCTTACAAATGCGATGTCAATCCAACAGTTGAAAATCTGACAAAATACCATATATGCCCAGCTAAAGCTCCTTATGCCATTAGAGAGAAATCTGACAAAATACCATATGTACCAAGCTAAAGCTCCTTATGCCATTAGAGAGAAACCCGACAAAATACCGTATATATCCAGCTAAAGCTCCTTATGCTGTTAGAGAGAAATCTGACAAAATACCATATATATGCAGCTAAAGCTCCTTATGCCATTAGAGAGAAATCTGACAAAATAATGTATATACCCAGCTAAAGCTCCTTATGCCATTAGAGAGAAATCTGACAAAATACCATATGTACCAAGCTAAAGCTCCTTATGCCATTAGAGAGAAATCTGACAAAATACCATATATACCCAGCGAAAGCACCTTATGCCATTAGAGAGAAATCTGACAAAATACTGTATATACCAAGCAAAAGCTCCTTATGCCATTAGAGAGAAATTTGACAAAATACATTATATACCAAGCTAAAGCTCCTTATGCCATTAGAGAGAGTGTGTGTGTGTGTGTGTGATTTAGATTTTTAACATAGCTTTAACAATTTTTCAGTCTTATCGCTACGATGTCTGCAGTGTGACAGTTTATAGTGATGTCCCGCACTGGGGCATCATGCCACAGACATGTAGCATGATGTCCCACCCAGTCACATTATCCTGACACCAGGCCGACCAGTCCTAACACTAACCTCTTAATGCTGAGTGCCAAGCGAGGCAGCTGTTAGTACCATTTTTTAAAGTCTTTGGTATGACTTGGCCAGGGTTTGAACCCATGACCTCCCGCATCTGAGGCGGACACTCTAACCACTAGGCCACCGGAGAGGTCCATTAGAGAGAAATCTGACAAAATACCGTATATACCAAGCTAAAGCTCCTTATGCCATTAGAGAGAAATCTGACAAAATACCATATGTACCAAGCTAAAGCTCCTTATGCCATTAGAGAGAAATCTGACAAAATACCGTATATACCAAGCCATGTCACCATTAGAGAAAGCAAGAGAAAAACATGATGATTGTTATATCTCTAGGTTAAACTCACATTCCAGTATTAAATTAATGGGAATAAGGTATAGAAGATTATTAGCAAAGTTAAAAAAGCTATATTAAACACTTTAATAACTTTGATGGAATCTGAAATAGATTAGCTGCTCTTGAGGCCTAAGTGGTTAGAGCATCTGCCTCAGATGCAGGAGGTTGCCGTTTGAACTGCAATCAAGTCATACTAAAGACTTATAAAAATGGTACAAGCAGCTGCCTCGCTTGGCACTCAGCATTAAGAGGTTAGTGTTAGGACTGGTCGGCTTGGTGTCAGGATAATGTGACTGAGTGGGATATCATGCTATATGTCTGTGGCATGATGCCCCAGTACTAGACATTCCTATAAACTGCCACACTGCAGACATCGTAGTGATATGACTGAAATTTTTTAAAGCTATGTTAAAAGTCCAAATCACACACACACACACACACACACACACACTTAAAATAGTCCTCTCAAGTGAACTCTTCTGAAACCTTCTCCCATGTAATAAAACTGAAAGAAACAGTTTATTTCAAATCAAAATCAGCTAATGCTGAAGATTATAATAATCCTTTCATTTCTGAGTGAACTAAAAGATTCTTATTCCAAAACATGTTACTTCATCTGACCAGATGATATACCCACTATGTACCTCTGAAAGGCTTGTTGATACAGATGTCAGTATGCCACCAACATTTTCAATACAATCTGAGAAACTGGCAACAAATCACCATAATGGATAACAGTGCATAAACCTAGAAAGAACCCTGCCAGCCCTTCCAGCTATGGTCCTATATCACTAATGAACTCTGTGAAACTTTGGTATGAATGATAAATGACACACTCTTGTAGTATAGTGAGTCTTACAAACTACTTGCAAACTACTATCAGGTATTCAGTGTAGATTCAGATGCCAGAGAATCACAATTGATCATCTAGTTGGACTTGAAAGTTTCATTAGAGAGGCTTTTATAAAGAGACATCTTTTTTAGCTTGGACAAAGCTCATGACATGATGTGGATGTGCAGCATAATGAATGACCCACTTGACACAGGCCAAAAGGGCTGCCTGCCTATCATTATATCCAGTAATTTGATGGCTGGAAATTTTGAATTGAAGATTATTTTATGAAACCTGTCCTCAGCACATCCAGGGCAACATATTGTCACTCATCCTTCCCAACATTAGAAGTAATAACATAGTGAAATATTCTTTAACTGAGGAAGTGATTGCTCATTATATGTCAATGACTTTGTAATACCTTATTTGCTCGATTATAAGTTGAGCCAAACTGTGAACATCAAAGATCCTGATTTGCTGTAGCATAATGCACCTGTAGACCAGGGTCTATGTTGTTTGTTCTACTGATTACTCTATGTGATGGCAGATCTGGGTCTATGCAGTTTGCAGTTGGACTTACTTAAAAATGAGAATAAACGGTAGATTAAATATTGCAAACTGCAGGCAAAAATCAACTTCGCTCTTTTTCACCTGTGACTGCTTGTTTCTCATGAATATGCATGAACAAATATACATTGTCAATAACACAACAAGCCCTTACACCTGAAGAAATGTGCCTTTTTATTGATTAGATATTAGTGACTGTGTACATTCATTAGAAATGAGGAAATCTTATCACAGGTAACTGGGGGTGAAACATGAGCATAGCAGATTTTTGCCCATGGCTTGTGACAGTGTAGATGAAAGAGTATGCATATTACTGAACATCAACTACAGATATGCCTAAACAGAGTTAAGAAATGGGTAGAAAAAAAACAACCAAGTTCATATTTTTGAAATCTGAAGTTACATGCACTTCTGCAGATGCATTGAATTCATAATTATCAAGACCTCTGTCTTGATGTTTCTCTTGTCTTATTAGTTGAGAAGACCAAAATTTTATTACGTATTTTATCAGACAAAGGTATAAGGCTCTTTTATAGAAAACTTAACTATCCTCTAATTCATCGTCTTCTGCTATGATCTTGTCTTCAGGCTCAAATGCTGAACTGTGCATGCTCAGGAACCAACTTTCATTCTGTCTTTTGGCCTTCAAATGCACCTAGAAGTAGCAGAAATCAATATTGCAAACACTGCAAAGTTCTATATTCCTATATCACTGCTTTTGTTTTCAAACACCGCCACCCCCATCTGCCAAAAAATGTTTGATTTTTCCCCAGTTCAAAAAAACTCTACAACAAATGTTCCCATTTATCAGTTAATTCAATTAAATAGGATTCATACTGTCTATACTCATTCATAAGTCAACTCAAACTGCGAACAATAAAGATCCTGATATACAGTAACAAACTGCACAGACCCATTATGCGACAGCAGATCTGGGTTTGTGCAGTTTGCAGTCGGACTATCTTATAAACGAGCATATACGTTATATCTTAGACATACATTTCTATATACAGAAAGTTCAAAATAAAGACAGGGTTTTGATCCAGTTACTGTACTTTGTCCCAGAAGATACATATTAAAATCTTTGAACTAGTTTGAAGCATCTAAAAATAACAAATTTCAATATCATTTTGGGTTTCATTTCCATACTAGCCCTGCAAAATCTTAAATTTGATAATCCATTATTGTCCCAAGTGCTGTATATACCCACTTATGAGTCCAACTGCAGACTGTACAGACCCAGATCTGCTGGCACATAATGATCCGGCAGATCTGGGTCTGTGCAGTTTGTTAGGAGTAATCTGTAGAACAAACAACATACACCCTGGTCTTCAGGCACATTATACTATGGCAGATCATGATCTTTGTGTTTGCAGTTTTACATGACTAATAATTCAATATATATGGTATGATGTAAACCTGGTTTGCTCATAGAAACTGTCATGACAGTGGAACACGTTAAGTTTATCAGTTTCATTCCTGTGGGACAGAAGTATTTTGATGTGAGCTCAGTTCAAAAACTTGCTGATGATTTATGACCGAAAAGAAATCAAAATTTTTTGGACCCTATATTTTTTTATTATTTTTACCAGAATAACTGCACCATGTGTTTTCTAGTACCAATGTTTTTATGTTTATTTGGAAAGGTTCATCTTCCCCCTCACCCTCCAGATAAATTTCATTTTTAATCAACACCATGTAGCCAGTATTGTGCTGAGATGCTGCCAAAAAACTCTAATGTACAGATACATTCTTTCCATTCTTTATTCCTTTCATCATACTTTATATATAAGTATATTTTCATATCCTCTGATCATTTGGTTTTGGATATTCAGTCTGAAAATAAGAAACATTTTCTATATCAGCATTGAAAATTTATTTAGATTATTAGAGTAATTATTGAATATTTGGAAGCCATTAAATCAATAATAATAATAATAATAATAATGACAATAATAACAACAACAATAACAATAATAATGATGATAATAATAATAATAATGACAATAATATATGAAATAATTATTATTATTATTATTATTATTATTATTATTAAAACCCTACCTCTGTACAGGGAGGGTATGTAGTAATCCCTGTATCTGTATGTCTTTCTAGTCAGCACAGAATCTTGCTAGTGCAACTAGGTCCTTAGTTCTTTTATGTCAACAATAAGGTGGGGTGTTTGGTGTCCATCTATACATTTGTGTCCATCACCAATTTCATTCTGCAAAATAACTCAAGTTCTCAACCATCTACAGTTACAAAAATTTGTGGATGGCTTGTATTTCAGGTAAGGAAGAACTCACAAATTTCAGGAGGTCAAAAGTCAACATCACTGATTGAAATAAGAAAAACATTTTCTGCACAATAACTCAGGTTCTCCACCATCTAAAGAGTCCCAGGTAAACAAGTGGTCTAAGATACTAACGATTACAGATCACGACTCATTTCTATGTGGGTTTGAGTCTCAGGTCAACCAGCATAGGTGTATGAGAAAGTCTGCCAGTATCTTCCCATGGGCCAGTGGTTCTTCCCATGTTCTTCCTCTACCACATATACTTGCTGCCATGTATGGCCCATCATGTGCTGAAAAATGGTATTAAACCTTTACAACAAAACCAATCAACCATCTACAGTTACGAAACTTTGTGGATGTCTTGCATTTGGGGAAAGGAAGGACCATATTGATTTTGAGGTGACTGAAAGAACTAAAATGGTTTCTGCACACAAGTTTCAGTTATCTCCCTGGAACCCTTTTAAACATGGGGCATAGCTTGCTGAATAGTATGGTCTTCATACCAACCAATCATATTGATACCATAATGTTTGTTAGAGTTATTATGCTTTTTGTTTTGTGAATCTTGCTAAAGCAGTTAATCTTACTGATTTCAACAGATGGCCATTTCTTGCTTGTCATCTGTCAAGTCACAATACCCCTGCAATTTCTTTAGAGTTCTTGCCCATTTTTACCTGCAGCCTAATGTAGGGTATGACATAATTTTGTGAGCACAACTAGTCTAACACTTTCAGTGGATTGCCATGAAACATTGTACATATTATAGTAATCATTTGAAAATGTGCCCATCAGCAAATTAGTGTCCTACCACAATTTTTTGAGAGTTGTTGCCCTTTTTGTATAGCAGCTGAAGGCAGTTTATCATGGTATATTTTGATGGTATATTTTAAATGCAGTTTGTTCATGGAATTTTTTATGGATGACTATGAAACTTGGTACATACAAGTATTATGGACACTTAAAGATGAACAAAATGTAAAAAGCTTTGTGTTCCTTTGAATTGACTTATTGCACTTTGCCATATGCAATTTATAGAACTAACCCACTGTTTTGAAAGAGTGTTTTTGCCCCTTTTTTAGCATACATGTAAGAAGTTGATGAGGATTATTCTGCTATCCCATCATTGGCATCTGCATAGATAAAAGCATGTAAATATGTACAGGTTCTTTGAATTTCAAGCATTCTTTTTTTTATAGTTTGTAGGCAACTATTTGGAGACTGGTTTCTGCACTGAAGGGAAACATTTTATTAGTAGTTATTTTTTTTTTTTTTACACTCTGTAGAGGTATTGTTATAACTGGAATCATAAAACTTGGTGGGTGCATATATCTTGATGAGTACTACACACTCATCACAAAAGTAGTTCACTGCAACCCATATTTCATACTTAACCTTGAATCATTAAACTAGATGATTGTGTACATATCTCTTGGTAAAAAACACCCATAAAAATAGCTGTGACTTACATTTCACATTTTACTAACATTGGTTAAGTTTTTACAGTTGCCTTAAAACCACATGCTTTTTATTTACTCTGTACACACTGTCCTATTTAGGATCAAGGATCTTTATGAGCACTACTTCCTAAATGCAGAAGTAGGTCATTGTGGCCAATATATTATTTCATTGGCTTGGGGCAAAGTTTGCATTAATGTTGATTGTGCTAGAATTGTGAAATGGGTGATGATTTGCATCTCTGTTACTGTGATATACTCTGGTTTCAATAATTTTCATCGATTTCATATTTGTTTCAAACCACAAAATTAGGACCAAATAAAAATGAACAACACATGATGTAGAAAGCAGCACCCCTCCCCCAAGTGTCTTGATGATACATTCCTAAGTGTTCAAAGCTCAGCTATTTGATAATTCAACTTTATTATTCTAGTTAAATATTATCTTTTAGATGTTTTTTTTCTTTTATATTAATCCAGTAGCTTGAAATGTTTCATTGCACATGTACACATAAAAAATCTTGTAATGTCCACTTATTGTCTTCCCTAGAAGGTGCAATAATATTGATAAATAGAGAAAATCAAAAGAGCTTAAAGTAATTAAGTACATGTGCTACTGAAAATGAAGGAATGAAATATTACAATAATGAATGAAAATTAGATTTAAAGCTAATTTGTATCAATCCTTCATTTGAAAATGACTGTTGAAAATACTGCTAATACAGTAATGGCATTAAAATTTTGATATATTTTCAGCTATTGTCTGTGGTAAATGTATAAGATTGAATAATCTACATAATGCATAGCTGTTTGCAAACATGTATACATGTACTTATAATTACAAATAGCAAACCTTCCTCTTAAGTGTAAATCATCCTGCAATTTATGCATCTCATTTTATCAACACATTTTAATCTGAACTGCAACAAACTGTAAAATACTGAAACTATTATTTGGTGAACAAGTACTAATTGAAGTCTATGTATATACACTAATTACATCACAATGCTAGATAATAATTACATTTTATCTATATACACTAATTACAGCACAGTGCTAGATAATAATTAATCTCTATGTATATACACTAATTACATCACAGTGCTAGGTAGTAATTACATTTTATCTATATACACTAATTACAGCAGAGTGCTAGGTACTAATTAAACTCTATCTACATGCACTAATTACAGCACATTGCTAAAGCTTATACTTAATTCATTTTTTGATAGAACCACTGCATAAAGATTGTATGAATCAGTCTTATGGTACACACAAACATTTATCATGCAAATGTGGATCAGTCTTATGGTGCACACAAACATTTATCATGCAAATATGGATGAGCCTTATTGTACACACAACATTTATCATGCAAATGTGGATCCTCATGGTACACACAAACATTTATCACGCAAATGTGGATGAGCCTTATGGTACACACAAATATTCATCATGAAGATGTGGATCCTCATGGTACACACAAACATTTATCATTCAAATGCAGATGAGCCTTATGGTACACACAAACATTTATCTTGCAAATGTGGATCCTTATGGCACACACAAACATTTATCATGCAGATGTGGATCCTTATGGTACACACAAACATTTATTATGCAAATGTGGATCATCTTTATGGTGCACACAAACATTTATCATGCAAATGTGAAGAGCCTTGCTATTTATTTTTTTGTTTAATTTGAATTGGATTTAAGCGCCCTCAGACAGCAAGATTGTTCTCTGTTTTAAAGCAGAGTTCCTACTTTTCTCCTGACCTTAATCCGATTTTCCTCAGTATGGACCGGTTATTATTATATTATCTCCGAAAATGTTTTAAAAATATTGGTCTGTCCAGTCCATTTCCACAGTGATCCTTATAATAGTATTTGTTCTGTATATTATTTAGCAGATGATCACTGTAAAGAGCTTTCTCATTGGTCAAAAGTGTGTACTTGCCCAATGAATCATCATGTAAAGGAAACTAATGGGAATGAGCATGCTTGCCAAACATTGGTGATTTTTGACAGAACCACTGAATAAAGATTGGAATGTGAGATTATCCATATAACATGATAGTCTAAATATACTGATGGTTCAACTTTATGGTAAGTAGTTTACGTTAAGATCATATAGATATATTTCAGTTACTGCTTGGCATGGGCAACCAAGTGGTGCAAAGCACTCACCTTTACTGATCACTGCCATCTCACGTCTGTCCATGTGGGTTCAAGTCTTGGGCTCGGCCTATGTGGTATGTGAGAAAACTTGCCAGTAACTTCCCATAATTCAGTGGTTCTCACTGGGGTAATCCTGGGTTCTTTCTCCATCATTTATTCTGGCCATCATATGTAGCCTATCATGTGCTGAAAATGGCATTAAACCCACAAAAACAAATGCTTGAATTAGGATTGTTTGGTTGTGGTTGCTCCAAGGTGTTTGATTTGTGCTCTTACTAGTATGGTCTTAACCATTGAAGCCACCACTGGTTGTTGTTGGCATAGTTCTTGTCTTCTTTATAATGGGTATTTGTAGAGGTGAACACCTATAAATATGCAAACTTTTAGTAAATTCTGCAAATTTAAGTGCCCATAAAAGTGTTTTTAAAATAACCCACAAAATTTGATACCCATGAAAATAAATTAAAAACCATGGGATTTAATATTTTAATGGCTTTGGTTAATTTTTGCATTCAGTTCATGACCTCATGAGTTCTTGCTGTACACATTGCATCTACCTAGCATCCACTGCATCCCCCCTATCTCCAGCCGTCTCGACTATGTCTTGCCACTGGACCCAGATATGCGGAGACGAGAGAGTGAGGTCGACGAGTGCGCAACTCAACCTCACTGAAATTCAATTCTCACGCGTAAGTCATGACTTCACCAGATCATTATCCCATTCCATCATCCTGCAAGTCCTGCGGCGACGGGGAAGTGGCGAAGTAGCAGGTGTGGATTCACTGGCAGCCGAAGTAACAACCCTGCACACAGGCGGTTCAGGCCATAGGGTCGTCTTCCTGTGACCGAAGTAGCATGGGAGTTCAGCAGCCACCTGAGCATCCGAGCAGCCCTCTTCAGGACTACACTGCTCGCCTCCACAGCAAGAGGAAGGGACTAGAAAAGGCATCCTAAACATTGTCTACTTCATCTTACCCTGGCCAGCTTACCGCGGCTGGCAGGGATCCCACTCCAGCAGTAAGAAAAGAAAGAAACAGATCAAGGTGACAACTCTCACCTTAGGCGCATGGAACGTGCGCACACTCATGGATCGTGCCGGGACTGAAAGGTCTGAAAGACGGACTGCTTTGATTGCCAGAGAGCTGAAGAGGTACAAAGTCCAGATTGCAGCACTCAGCAAGACCCGATTTGCCGATGAAGGTCAACTGTCAGAGGTAAATGCATGCTACACCTTCTTTTGGATTGGACGCAGCATGGAAGAACGTCGCGAGGCTGGAGTTGGGTTTGCCATCAAGTCCAACCTGGTCAACAAGACAGTCAACCCACCTAAATGCATCAACGTTCGTCTGATGACCGTTCGACTACCGCTCCCAAGAAAGCGATATGCCACACTAGTCAGCACCTACGCCCCAACACTGACAAACCCTGATGAGATCAAGGACAAGTTCTACGATGAACTGAGATCCACTATTGCTGCCATGCCAAGAACAGATAAACTCATCATCCTTGGTGACTTTAATGCCCGGGTTGGCGCAGATCACACCTCATGGGAAGGAGTGCTGGGAAAAAATGGGATTGGCAGCTGTAACAGCAATGGCCTCCTACTGCTGGAAACTTGTGCAGCGCACAAACTGCTCATCACTAACTCTGTCTTCCGCCTACCACTTTGCAACAAGACATCATGGATGCACCCACGCTCCAAGCACTGGCATCTGCTCGACTACGTCATAGTGTGACAGAAAGACAGGCAGGACGTCAGAGTGATGAAGGCTATGTGTGGAGCCGAGTGCTGGACTGACCATAGGCTGATCATCTCCAAACTTAACATCAGGATACAGCCTCTTAGACGTCCTCAAGGAAGCAAGACGTTGAAGCAACTGAACGTCTCCAAGCTGAAAAACGATTCAGTGAAGCAGTCCCTTGCAGACGAACTAGACAACAAGCTGGAAGCCATCACTCTAGGCTCGCATGATGTAGAGTCTGATTGGGTGTCCCTTCGGGATGTTGTCTACTCCACCACCGCCGATGTGGTAGGCCCTACCACGCGCAAGCACCAGGACTGGTTCGATGATAACGATGATCGCATTCAAGAACTGCTCGACGAAAAACACCGCACACACAGAGCGCTGCTAAATGACCCGAACTCCACATCTAAGAAAGCTGCATTCGCCAATATCAGAAGAACAGTGCAGAGAGAGCTCCGACAGATGCAGGACACATGGCTGAGCAAGAAGGCGGACGAGATCCAGTCGTATGCAGACCGCAATGACATGAAGAGGTTCTACGAGGCGCTCAAGACAATCTACGGTCCCACTAAATCAGGATCTTCCCCCCTCCTCAGTGCAGATGGGAACACGCTGATCACTGATAAGGAAGAGATTCTCAAGCGCTGGGCAGAACACTTCGACAGTGTCCTCAACCGTCCTTCCTCCATCAACGCTGAAGCCATCGCTCACCTGCCCCAGGTCCTAACCAATGCTTCCCTCTCGGATTCGCCAAGTTTCACAGAAGTAGAGAAGGCAATTAAGAGTCTATCCAGTGGCAAAGCCCTGGGTTCTGACTCCATCCCAGCAGAAGTCTACGCAGCTGGTAGTTCCCGACTGACACAGAAGCTTACTGACCTCTTCCAGTCTGTGTGGAACCAGGAGAAGATTCCACAGGAGTTCAAAGACGCCTCTATTGTCCACCTCTACAAGAGGAAGGGGAACCGTCAAGCATGCGACAACCACCGTGTCATCTCCCTATTATCCATCGCAGGCAAGATACTGGCCAGAATTCTGCTAAATCGACTGACCGTCCACTTGGAGCAAGGCCTGCTACCAGAGAGTCAATGCGGCTTCAGGCAGGATCGGGGCACCGTGGACATGATCTTCACAACCAGGCAACTCCAGGAGAAATGCCAAGAGCAGAACGTCAGCCTCTACACCACTTTTGTGGACCTCACAAAGGCTTTTGACACTGTGAGTCGTGAAGGTCTGTGGAGGATCCTGGCAAAGTTCGGATGCCCTGAGAAGTTCATCACCATGGTCAGACTGTTCCACGATGGCATGCTCGCCAGAGTACAGGATGATGGAGAGTTCTCCCTGCCCTTTCCAGTGACAAACGGTGTCAAGCAGGGCTATGTTCTTGCCCCGACCCTGTTCAGCATGATGTTCACAGCGATGCTGACCGATGCTTTCCGTGAGGGTGACATTGGCATCGACATCCGGTTCAGGACTGATGGGAACATCTTCAACCTGAGAAGACTGCAGGCTAAGACCAAAGTCCAGGAAGACACCATCCGCGACTTCCTCTTTGCTGACGACTGCGCTTTGAATGCTGGTACTCAGTCTGACGTGCAAGAAAGTATGGATCGGTTCTCCAAAGCCTGCACAGACTTCGGACTCACAATAAGTACGAAGAAGACCGAAATCATGTACCAGCCTGCACCCTCAGTCCCCTACACCGAACCCAGCATTACCGTCGATGGACAGAAGCTCGCTGTTGCTGATAAGTTCATCTACCTTGGCAGCATCTTGTCGCGCACAGTCTCCATCGATGAAGAGGTCACTCTCAGGATTGCTCGTGCAAGTGCAGCCTTCGGCAGACTTCACAATACTGTGTGGAACAGAAGAGGAATCAGCCTGCCAACCAAGCTCAAGGTGTACCGCGCAGTAGTACTGCCCTCCCTCTTGTACGCCTGTAAGACATGGACGGTGTACAGTCGCCATGCAAAACAGCTGAACTCCTTCCACATGCGCTGCCTCAGAAAACTGCTCCACATCAAATGGCAGGACAAGACTCCTGACACAGAAGTCCTCCAGAGTGCAGAGATGACAAGCGTCTATGCCATGCTCAGAAGGTCACAACTCCGCTGGGCTGGTCATGTCTGCCGTATGCCTGATGAGCGCCTCCCAAAGAGACTGTTCTATGGAGAACTCGCTGAAGGCAAGCGTTCCCGAGGAGGCCAATAGAAACGGTTCAAGGACACGCTCAAAGCCTCCATGAAGTCCTGTGACATTGACCCAGACAGCTGGGAGCAGCTTGCCGAAGACCGCGCTGCCTGGTGTCACCAGATCAACTCAGGAGCAGCTGCATTTGAAGAGCACCGGATCAACGAGGCCAAGCAGAAACGCCAGCAGAGGAAGAGCAGAGCCAGCGCCGACCTTCAGTCCATCCAGCCCCCGGCAATTTCCTGTCCTTATTGCCCTAGACTCTTCAGAGCGCAGATTGGCCTCACCAGCCATCTGAGCACTCACAGACCAACCCAGATCTGAAGTCACGGTCGTCTTCGAGACCGAAGGACGAACATCATCATCATCATCACCATGATCTTGTGGAAATACAACTGTGTTCTTTGCGGGCAGATCACCAATACACTCGCAGCGATGCTAATGCGATCGCAAGTGTGCGTGATTCCCCAGCGGTAATAGGTGTAGAAAGAAAGTTACACTAAATTCTGGTTTCGTTGATGAGATTGTAATCATCGGGGTAACGCTTTGGGTTGTATTTGCAACAACCTGTTGCGTGGCAGCATATATTTCGCGCAAAATCGCCTCAGAACTCATCATCGTATGTCATATATACATAATTAATATCTTCAGTACAGTCTACCAAACTTTCTCCTTGTTTTGGTTGTTGCTGATACTTTTTATTTGTTCTATTATCCATTTGTCTTCTTCTTCATGTGTGCGAAATTCAATTGAAGGTTGTTGCACTATCCATTCTGGTTGTTCTTCCTGTGTGGTTGCAGGTGTGCGGTTTGGTTGTTGTTCTATTAATTGTTCATCTGGTGTTTATACAAATTTTTCCCTGTAATTTTTACTGGTGGAAACATATGTGACACACGTTTTGGTTGCTTTTTATCAATGGTTCTGCTTGATCCGAATATTCTTCTGCCTTAATTTCAGGGGTTGGATGGATGTTTTTCATCCTGTGCATTAGTCTTACAAAATGTTTCATCTCTTGCTTAGCTTCATTCTCTTTTCCAGTTTCAGCCAAAGCAGTGTGCACGAACTGAGTTTGTAAATATATCATTATGCTTGAATGGTTTCAGAATTGCTTGCGCAGAAAAGTCAGTGGCGGTAAAAACAGTCTTTGTTTATTTTTCTCAACGCGAAGCTTTTAAATCTTTAGCATCTTCAGTTCGTTTGCTTATTCGTGATGCCATTGAATCATACGTAATTTAATACTGTTGTATCTTTATATTGTGTCCGATGTCACGCAAAAACACGTACCGCGAATCCAATTTGAGTTCGGACCCGTAATGGACAAGCTGCGATTACTGGAACTTGTGTTTGATGTGGAGAAAAGAAGTTTATGTTCATTGGTGGAAATAAAAGTTCCGGTTTAAAAAAAAAAGGTTGGAGGTGATATCGCTGCTGCATAAAGACAATTACCAGGAACACCATGGTGTAAATATCATGGGAAGAGACATATTCTTGGATACAATTATTGTTGGCTTGGTACACGGCTAGATATACGACTTGATACTAACAACCAGCCAAAGCCCGGTGAAGCACGTATAAACCGTGTTGATGCTGTATGATACCGACATGACCTTGCTTATAAATCATCAAATAATAACCGTGTACGTCAACGTGCCGACGTGGATCTGATCCATGACTTGAATGCGTTTTAATCCAACACTCGGAGAAAGAATCGCAAGATGGATTGTCAAATGAGGTATGAAAGCCAGACTGCACTTGAACGCGGGGCAAAAGTCCACTCATTAAAAGTAAAATATATTAATACAAACAATGGACGCAAAAAGCCGGATCAAAAACGTAAAACAGCCCACGTGGGTATTGAAGAGGTGAAGCAGCTGTGGAAAAGTTTGCAAGTTCGGCAAAGGTCACTCATGGGACTGCTCGATCATAGTTAGCCAAACAAGTGCTATGGCAAATTTACCTACGAGTGCCAAGATAAATTTCACGTGGGTGGCTTTATGTCCAATTAACTAATGAGGTCCATCAGGCTGGTCTCCTATTTCTTCCACATGATCGTGTACGTGATTGACAAGGTCGATTGCACACATACAAGTACACCTTAAACATTGTCGATGTTGCCAGCAGATGTAAAGAAGCTGAGGCGTTGACGTCAAAAGGTTCTGCGAGTGTTGCTGATGCACGTGAACGCATTTATGCAGGCGGACCTTTAACATGACCACGGCTGTTGCAAGAATTTCCTGGATCTATTGCTGCACTCTTGTTATATCACCGTGTGTGAATTCGTGTTGGACATATTAATATACACGTCCTTGGACGTTAAGCAGTAGCATGATGATCAAACGCCTAGGTGGTGAGTATCGTCGGAGAGTATCCATTGCCTGGTATCAAGACGAAAAATAACACTTTGGTGCATCGGTAAACACCCATGCGATGTTTTGACACCGTATTATCTTTGCCATGTATACGAATTCACGTCGGTCTCGAAGAAATTCCAAGCACGTACCTTGTTTAAAATCTTTCTGCGCAAAAACTTATGGAACACCTTTGTCCTTTTTAATGTTCTTGCTGGTTCCGCCGATGGAACTGGAAGTGAGATTGCTTTGCGAACCAACCAAGTTCGAGTACATGTTTGGTCGAAGTACCACATACTCTTCGATTTGTTTACCAGAGCATTCATTCTTGAACTTCCCATCAACCCTTTTATTGGTGTTTTTTCGAATACTCGCTGGTGATAAATTCATTTACCTGCCTTGGTTGAGCCATGTCCGCGTACACATCATTGGTTGTGATATTCATAGCAGCGAGTCAGTGTCGGTGTACAATATCTAGACACAATCCTGGTAAAACGGTTTGACTTTGTCATAGTAAAATTCGTACTTTAGCAGCTTCGACAAGTCCAACACGGACAATGTAACATAGATTGGTTTTGTCACTTTTAGTTTCGAGTTTTTTTATGACGAACGGTAACAAATCCACCATAAACGATTCTCCAAGATTCAAAGGCTGGGTCACCGATGAGCACTCGAAGCTTATCTTGTTCACTATTATGGACAAGACCATGTTTGGGTTGTTTGCGTGAGCGTGTCCATGACTCGCCATAGAAATTGCCACGATGTGATTGCTCGATAATCAGATGTTGTTAAATATCAGTGAGCAATTCCAGTTCGATTTTGGTTTTGGACAACAGCGCATGCCAAGCCATTCCTAGTGATGAAAAGTAATGTGCAGGATCAAGCTTGTACACATGCATGGCAGTGTCACGAACTATCTCAAAAACACTTCAGCGAGCAACAACAAATCAGTGCTCAGATTCTCCCATGGTTTTGCATTTGAATGCAGACCAAACTTTGATTGCATACGCGTAATCGTTTTCTGAGATAGTTCACGACACAACGACAAAAGAAACACTTCGATATGCGGCGAATGAGTTTCAGAAAATTTTTCCCAGTCGTTCATGTACTCGTATAGATACACATCTTTTCTCGTTAGCAGGTCAATGTTTGGGGCGCTAACACCCTGGGGACAATACCCACGAGTGACTGCGATGTTTTCCACCTTTATATTGCTCACTAACTTGTCCAAGGACGAATTCAGAAACTGCAATGAATCAATGAACTATAATTGACCTAGCCGAAAGGTCATGTATTTTTCCATGTTGTTTGGAATAACACTTTTTGAAGAGTTTGATGCCGTGACCACTGCTTGCATTTATTAAGCGGCCATTGTATCCACAAAGATTATGAAGCACTACAGGGTTTTATTTCTGGTTTGGCTAAATTCTCAACTGTAGATCACATGAGTTATGTGCAGCTGCTATGTACGCGCCAGTGATGAGACATTGATCAGGGACTTTTTATTGGTGGAGTTAGAAGCTCATGTACAGATCCGGCAGTGAGTGGCTGTGAAACATTCACTAATATTATCGCGGGTCATAATCATGTCTGCTGGTGAATAGAGCTGTTGAATCCATTTCACTGTAACTTCAGTCGATTTGAGAAACATATCAATCGAGTCCTTGCCACGATACAACATTGGTGACTCAGTTTGCCCGTCATACCTAACTGCTTTATAGCAAAAACCACATGGGACTTGTTCAGCAACATTTGTTGTCTGGTGGTTGTTAGACAAGTCTTTGAAAGCAGAGCTATCCACTGAAACATTGAGACATTCAAAGTCCGCGTACATGATACAAGAGATCTTTCGTTACGCTGTAGTAAATTTGAAAATGTTTTTACTGGGTTCTGGCATTATTGTCCGCTGCGGTTTCTCACTGATACCACCACAGTAAAAGTCATGGTCATTAAGCTGTTCTTGAGTGTTAAATACATGCATGGAACGTCTGCATGGAGAGCTCTTGTGCATACTGTTTCGGTTAAGCAACCGGGAAAGATTCTTTATCCGTACGTATTGCGATACCGACTCTGAATCGACCATATCACTCAGCAACAACAAATCAATATGGGTTCGTCCATGTTGTCCATGTGGGGATAGTGCAGGTAGATAAAAGCCTTTAACCCAAGTGAACACAATAAAAGCGATACCTAGGTTAAGTGTTTCAAATTTGTTTAGTATGGCCTTAGTAATCTGTACGGCCCATTCAAAGCATCTCTTATCATAATTCTTTACATTTATTACTTACCTCGGTGGAACCCACGCTGGTGTTGGTATGTAGCTGGGTCCACGAAACGGTTGATATGGAGAGATATCTAGCTCGACTTGTGTACATCTTTCTATCCTCCATTGATGAGTTTTTCAACGTCACGAGAATGTTTCCACTGCCTTTGTCAGTTTCGGCATTGGTGGCGCTGGTATAGCTAAGGTTCAGGATCGCACAGGCAGAGCTGTGAATACACGATGTAGTAGTTTTAAATCCATCTTTGTCATAAATAAGCGGCATAACCAAAGAACAATATCTGCTTTAACTCAGAGTGGCCAGAGCGTTGTAACACTGATGTGATTCCAGGAATCATATTTATTAACAGTTGTCGAGCGTCTTTGTCGGCTTTGCGTGTTTATGGGATAATTGCCATATGATTTTTCTAATTCACGACTATGCGTATGAAATTTTGATTCAGGTATGTGTGTTTGTTGTGCTTTTTCATGAAAATTCTCACTTTTTGCACACCGCTTGGTATTCGCATTCCATGCTGTTGTGCGATTTGTTTTGGCTGTTGCACAACTGACATGTTTATATAAGTGAAAGCCTTCTCTAACTGAGAAGTCCGTTAATAACTTCTTTTAATGTTTGTACTCAACCATGATTAGAAACTTCAATCGCTTCAGTTCTATCTATTATTTTTTTTATTTATGTACCTGTTTGTTCAATCACAGATGTTTGTTTAATCAAGGGCGTTTGTGCAATTACAGGTGTCTGTCCTAACCTCTGACGTCGCGTGCTAATGTCTGCTCGAACAGATCTACGTGGCTGTCAAGTTGATAATGTTAATTGACTCCTATGCCGTCTTTAAGGCAGCGTGGAGGACAGGGGTCACTACGTAACACCAGCAAATGTGTTTTACAGTATTCATAACGATATGTTCTCCCGCAGAGTTAATATTTTCCAAGGCTAACTCCTTTACATTTGTTGCGTCCCAATGCCATTGAACTTTGAACTTATACATATATATATATATATATATATATATATATATATATATATATATATATATATATATATATATATATATATATATATATATATATATACTATATATATAAAATTCAATTGGAAAAGCCTCATCGCCGGACTCGTAAAGTGATTCTTAAACATTTATCATTTCGCTGAACATAGATATCTGTCGCCGCTCCTTCCTCCTCTGCATCAATTGGTAAACTGATATAGAGGGTAGACGGATAGAGAAGTTTGCAGAGTCCCTTACGCTATTTTATAGTAATTCGAAATTTTAAATCAGGCGTGTTGTTGATGGAATCAACATAAAATAAATTCCAATTTACTATCAGCCCAAAGTAACTCAAATGACCCATCACTGAATATTGCGCCAACTCGAATACGACCCGACTTTGAGCATTTGTATCCAATAACATCAACTGTCTTGAGGCGTTGGTAAATATCCTCAATAGATTTTGCTTCTTTGCTTTTGCTAATAGCTTCTGAAAGTTGTTTTCGGTGCTTGCATCACTCTGCTTCTTCGTCGTTGTCCTACATTTCATAGTTGTACAGAAAATTGTTGAGTTTGGATTTCATTGTTATATAATACCCAAAAGCATTTGTTTAGTTGATTTGCTCTTGGATATCTTCTTACTGCTTGAGTATTTACTGGTAATATCGCCATCATCATCATCATCATCATCATCATCATCAAAAGATCAATTTTCCTCACTAACATCAAATGTAGTGGGTGATTTACGCAACTTCAGGTACTCTATTTTGTATTGTACAATGTTATATAATTTTATTTCTGCTCATAATCAATTTATCGGTATGTTCCGATTATTTGTCCGAAAACAAATATAACATCTTTTGAGCAGCTTTGATATATCTGTATCATGCATTCAAATGAAAAAGTATTTAAAATGTTTCTGCCAAATCTGTATCATGCATTCAAATGAAAAAGAATTTAAAATGTTTCTGCCAAATCTTACACATGCAGTCATTTGGTAGATCAACGCCGTTTTTAGAGACCTCCATAAATTTCTTCAAAATGTTTTGAGAGTCGATTTGATATTTTTGTCATTGTATACCACGGTAATTCTTCGATATTAAATATTTATCTATCCAAGCTGTGCCTTTTGAATGAGTTTTTTGAGATTATTGGCACCCAACTAATTGTAAGCTATTGCATATGAAGTTTTACGGTGAAGCTAATGTGTGCAGTCCATATCAGTTACAACGATTTCCAAGACAACCCCAGATGTACCCACAGCGTTCCAAATGACATACTAAAATGTTCAAAGGTCATTGGAAATCATATACGCTTCAAAGATTAAGCGTGCCACGTATCTGTAATTGACATCGAATTTACATCACCAGATGGACTTTCATTTATCACATTGAATTTACATCACCAGATGGACTTTCATTTATCATATTTCACCAGCTTAGACTCGGTATTCTACCCAATTATTAAAGAAATCTTTTTCTCCGTAACTTGCACTCGAACCAGCAATGACGTGTTTTATGGCACGACCGTTTAGCTTTCACGTCTATTGTGTGTGTTAACACGGTAAAATCAAAGCCTAGTTTTTCAACTTAGAAAATATATGGAAAACATGCAAATTCCCCTTCTCCTAATCAGCTAATATCTAAAAAATACACCATTTTAAATTACTATTTAAGATATTATGCATATCCACACGCAATTCCGTGTAATGGTAAACATACATAGCGATGAAATAATAATTTTTGGTCCACCAGATATTTGCAAGCCTGATCACTAGAAATATTCCAAGCAGTATTCGATTTTAGCAAAATTGATTTTGTTCTAACGGGAGCAGATTAAGCTTGTATTAATTTCGCTTTGAATTTAAGCACACCGAATATTAATACACTGCTAAATTAAACCAAAAATAGCTTATCTTTATGAATTTAAGGCACGTTAAATGAACTGTTTTGATTATTATCTGCACAAGTTAGAACTTGCTCATGTAATACAGAAGCACCTTTGTATATAGCTTGATTATCGATCGAGACTGCACTGTTGTATAATAAATCATACCGTATACAGTCTCAAAAACGTGTCTGCGTTTGACACTTTCGTCGATTAATAATATTTTGGTCCTTTAGAGCTACAGTCAAGTCCATGGATATTTTCGTCCTCAGAGCTACGTTAGGTCTGTGGATATTTTGGTTCTTTAGAGTTACAGTCAGGTCCATAAATATTTTGTTTCATATGCCAGTATGTTATACGCTGCCTCTGTTTGCATCAGGAATCTCGCAATCGCGGCAGACAAGCGTTTGAGAGTCTCCGGAGCAAACGTTCATTTGAATTCGCTATGAGGTCTTCCTGTGCGGTCTGTCGCGACTGCAAAATATTTTTGACACATTTTTGGGCACTTAAGTAATCGCGGAGAAGTTCCAGTTGTTCCCGTGCAGCATCGCGGCGTCGGTCAGCATCTTATGCTATTATATCGAGTTTGCATGAGACGCGTTGATGTTCGCGTTCAAACATGTACGATACTTGCGCGGTCCACCACTCAAGTTGATCGGGAGAAAACATGCGGATCAAGGGTGACCTTCTCGAACTTGTTCTGAAACTCATCACACGAAGCGTCGTAGGCACGCATGGTGCAATGAATGTTTGTTAGGCCATGCGATTTCAACCCTACGAAATATAAACACGTTGTAGTTGTCTCAAAACACCTTGGGTACTCGGGCGTGTCAATGGTTCACATAAAACACGTCTGTATTTTTGTGCCGGCCGCGGAAAATATTTTCGCTGGGTTGTCATACCGGTCAGGCATCGCATCGTGGTACACAACAAGATGATTATTGTCCAGGTAGTCGTCAATGGAAGGGGCTTCACCGATTGTATAAAAGAACCGGATTAGAGCTCGCTGGTAGTGGAGGAGGACGATTCGTTGATGGTCTCACAGACGTAAGCGCATTCGCGAAAAATCCTAGACTATGTTATACCACGGTTGTTCGTCCGCGTATGGTGCAATCACATACCACTGATACCACATTAACAACCACATAATCAAATTCAGCTACAACTGGGTTCTCCCGGATCCAGCCGGGCCAATGATCAGCGAGCAAACCGAATTCGGTAACATGGAACTGTGCTTTGGTGAACATGACTTTTTCAACGCAGAGAAGTCAATGTTGAAAGTCAATTATTGTATGCTTGTCATTGTTACGACTCTACGGTCACAAACTAAGTAACAGAAAGAAGCAAAACCAACAAGTATTGTAAAACTTAACAAACAATGTAATTATCAATGTTTTAAATGAAAATGTGAGAGGAACTTACAGTATTATGAAGTGAATCCAAAATAATCCTGATTAAGTTCTATTAAAGTCCAAAAAAAGAAAAGTTCCATATAAATTTCTAAACCCGGCATTGTACTGGTGGCTAAGAATTGTGACGTTGTCAGGATGGCGTTGTCCAGAATTCCTTTGAATATTTCACAACAGTTCCAGATTAATATTATAGTCCAGTGCTGTCCAACATGCTGCCCGCGGGCTGATTTTAAATGGCCAGCCAGAGCTCGAGCAATTTTTTGTGCATTTTTGTAAAAAAAAAAGTAAATGGCCTACTTTCATAGTATATCTTCTTAACCAGGTAATCACGTGAGCTGGGATCAACAAAATCAAACATAGTGTATTACTGCTAACGCCATCTATCGAATGATAATGACAAATAACCAGTTTAAGTTTTCTGCTGCGGCCTTCGGCTTCAAGAAAAGATTTTCAGTGGCCCATGGTGTCAAAAAGGTTGGACAACACTGTTATAGTCCAAATAATGAGCACTTTCTGCTTCCACTGAATGATCCACACAACTATTTATTCTCTCGAATAATATCAAAGTACAATATAAAACACGTCTGCGGGCTTACAACAGAAGCACCAGAAATGAGGATGACTCCAAAAATAGGAACGAATCTGAATGCTCAATTCCCACCTTTTTTTGCGATTATATTTCACAACATACCCAAGAGACGATCTTACTACTCATTTTGCCTTGAAAATGCCGATTATTGTGGCCTAGCCCAGCCAATGGGAAGTTAATGAATTCTTGTAGAAACGTCCAAACCCCATCAACCACGTTATTAAGTTTTATTCTTAAGATTATTATTAGTAATTGTCAACACATACGTAAGCATATATTTATAGATCTTATGCAATATTACGCTCTTAACAGACTCAAGTCACGTAGGCAAATCCTAATTTAAGATATTCTATACAATTTGCTGCCATGAATAAAAGTACAAAAATTTGATAAAATAATGTACAGTTAGTTGCAAAAAATATAGATATACATAACAGTCATCACGTCTTCATAGTGTGTACAATGCCACATGAAACTCGTACAGCAAATCCAGTTCGTGTTATAACGCGTAATAACACAGCTGCAATCCTGATGTGAAGCAATGACGTTTACGTTTGTCGGACCTTTCAGGTCCATCTATTCCAGGTTTATCTTTATAAAAAAAAAAACAAAAAAAAAACCACGTGACGGTGAGATCACTGTTTCGTTAATGAAGATATCGTGGGTACCTTGGAGTAAATATCATAGTGAAAAACATATCTCTGGATACAATTACT
>JAECUM010008224.1:0-12282 GCA_016617855.1 Megalonaias nervosa | reverse complement strand
GGAGTCCGTCAGTGAAACGTAGCACAGAGAACAAATTTTGTGTTTAATTCTTGATCGTATGGATAGCCAGTGTAGGGTACAGAGCAGGGGAGAGGCGTGCTCTGATCGTGGTACTCTAAGGATGATTCGAGCAGCTGTATTTTGAACTTTTTGAAGTTTCTGAAGTAGATATTGAGATGAACCAGACAGAATTGAGTTACAATAGTCCAGTCTTGAAAGTACTAAGGAACACACAAGTGTTTTAGTGGCATCAACTGAAAGATACTTGCAAATGAGATAATTCTCAACAGACTAAAGCCTCAAGCAGAGAAAATTATTGCTAAAGAGCAGGCAGGCTTCCATGCAGGAAGGAGCACCACAGAATAAATCTTCAATCTCAGACTCCTTTGCGAGAAATACCTTCAGCATCAGCAGAATCTATACTACATCTTTATAGATTTCAAAAAGGCCTTTGATAGGGTATGGCATGCAGCCTTATGGGCAACTGTGAGGAAGTACAACATCAGCTCAAACCTGGTGCAGGTTGTTGAGCACCTCTATGACAAAGCCACCAGTGCTGTCCTCATCAATGGCAGCAGAGGAGATTGGTTTCAAACAACAGTTGGAGTCAGACAGGGATGTATACTGTTACCTACACTATTCAACATTTTCCTGGAAAGGATCATGGAGGATGCCTTGCATGAAAACATGGGCACTGTCAGCATCGGAGGAAGTACAATCGCCAACCTTTGCTTCACAGATGATATTGATGGTTTAGCAGGAGATGAAAAAGAACTGGTTGACTTGACACAACCTCCACAGCATACGGATGAGATTAAACGCTGTCTACCCCCATCTTACAGATCTATCTTGGTCCAAGATATTCTTGTAACTTCCATCATTTGCTCTCCTCCTTAATGATCCAGTTAATGTAATTTGCTACAAACCTCCACCCTCTCAATCTCAGATATAGTGTAGGGATTTATAAGGCAACAAATAAAGATGCAGGGACATCCACAGAGTGCATGACAATGGGAAACAGTCCTACAACTCCTGAATCAAGTGGAAGAGTCAGAGGGAGGTTTAGCATTTCCACGAGACCATCCCTATCTCGATTACATACATTCAGGCTCCACATCCTTCCCTTATCTCAGATCCCAGTTGGAAGAAGACTTCAGTATTTGTGGGTGATTGGAGAAGATTTACCATGATGACATGGGGATCAATCAATAGTTCCTGGGGACTCGGTATTACATTGGGCACACATACTAGGTCTTTGGCCACTTCACTGTCAGCTACAATGCAGCACTTATCAGTTGAATCTCGACCTAAATTCAATCAACTCCGTTGTGGCCTTTTGGTTTGTAATGGGTCCAATGCTGTTCATTGTGGAGACTGTGCAATTGGTGTGGGCTTGCAAGAGACATGATTTCATTACCCACTCAAACGGCTTTTTTTTTCAGAAGTTCTGTGATTTGCGAACAACAGGCTACAAACAAGAACATCTTAGACCTAGTACCCTTTCAAGCCTCAGTTGACTAGGTCAAGACTCTGTGTTCCAGTAAAAAGAATGTGTTCCCCTGGAAAGAGATTTGAATTCATGCAATGGTCAGTTCTTTGCCTCTTTGGAACAGTTCATTTGCCCTCCAAGTTTTGCTCATTATGACAGCAGACATTTTAGAATTTGATCACTTTATTGGGCTCAGATAACAATGGTTATTTGGTCCAAGTGGAGTCTGAACCTTGACAATTGGACCAACTCTCTGAATTGGCTGCTTAGCAACCATTTGAGGTTGCTTCACAAAGGCACTTTGGACTCACATCAGCGATATCTCTGCAAACACATCCTCTGGCAATCACGATCACTATGGATGTGAATACAAAGGGCAGGGGAGAGCAAATCTCCTACCATTTAAGACAGACATAGGAGTGTGGCCTTCTCAGGATCATTTTTTTTTTATGTCCACCTCATTGAAAGAGTGTCATTGGTGGCTGGCGAACCTACAAGAGAATAGAGTTCTAATTCTGCCCGATAACTTCACTGTGGTGACTGATCTCAAACAGCAAAGTGGAACAAGTACTTTGACCTTTGTATTCATTGCCAAGAAAGGGCTCCCATCTATGGGTAACCAGACTTTTGTAATGAAATCACTGTCTACTCTGGACACTTCAGCTCAAGACCACCTACAAGATCCAGTATGAGCTTTGAAGTGGTATCTTAAAATGACAGAGCCATTATGTCAAGGATCACGTTTATTTTTACCTCTCAAACAGGAACAGGAAGATATCTTGGCACAGACACTTTCATCCTGGGTTATTTGCTCTGCATATCAAGAAATAACCCCAGCTCCAATGACTTTATTACTCAGTTTGGCTCACGAGGTTAGAGCAGTTGCCACTATGGTAGCATTTTAACAAAACTGTTCTCTAACTGACATCCAGGCCTTGGGATGGTGTTCAGAGTTGACGTTCTCCAGTTTTTATGTTAGAGATCTTTCATCCCAAAGGGTTCAACTTGATCTGGTAGGATATAGCCATGGTGCAACAGGTCATCCTTCCAGGTTTTTTGACAGCTTTATAAAACTCGGCTTCACAGCTTCCACTGGATTTGCAGGAGGGAAAATTCTTCCCTTTTTGAAGCTGTTCCCCAACAGAGGGAATCTTCTCCAGTTGGGTTATCTAGAAGCTGTTTCACATATCTTAGGAGACCAGAGATGGTATCTCTGGGGTAAAGTTATTCTCTAGGGCCCCAAGTGGCTGAGTGGTCTAAAGTGCTCACCATTACGGATCACTGCCATCTCCCCTCAGTCTGCATGGGTTTGAGTCTCAGGTTTGGCCAATGTGGGTGCATGAGAAAGTTTGCCAGTAGCTTCTTGTGGGTCGGTGGTTCTTCCTGGAATTTTTCCTGGGTTCTTCCTCCACCATTTATACTGACGGCCATGTATAGCCTATCTTGTGCTGAAAAATGGTGTTAAACTCTATAACATCAAAGTTATTCTTCTATGGTATTATGATTGGGTAATGTATTCGAAGAAACTAATTTTTTTTTAGTAAAATATGTTTCATCATGAATACTTACCAAATCATAACACATGTACACCCGCCCAGCCTCCCAAAAGTTACATCCATATAGAGTGTTGCCTTCTGCTCCAGTGGTAACTGATATATTCATGGGATTTGGCACCAATCCATGTACCAAGGGAAGATCACTCTGCCAAATCACCACATAAGTGGGCAAATAACTTTTAGCTTCATTATCTAGGAGGGCTGGATTTTCGATGTAGTTGTAGTTCTCCTAATGTATTATGATTGGGTAAGTATTCGTGCAATAAACATATTTTACTAGAAAAAATTAGTTTCTCAGATGATATGTCAGTGTGTGTTTATGTATGCACTGATCAGTTATTGAAAAAATACCTGCAGTTATTGTTTCTTAAAGTGACGTTCAGTTGTTCTGTTAAAATCAGTTACTCAGAAAGCTGATTATTTCAAAACCCATCAGCTGTCTTAAATTTCTTAAATGTGAATGAAATACTCATCACTTTGTGAACAAAATAATCACTTACCACACTGTCATGAGTTACTCACCACAATGTCCAATAAAATACTTACTTACCACACTTTGAATGAAGTACTCACTTACCACACTTGATGAAATACTTGCCACACTATGAATACAATACTTACCACACTTTGAATGAAGTACTCACTTACCACACTTGATGAAATACTTGCCACACTATGAATACAATACTTACCACACTTTGAATGAAGTACTCACTTACCACACTTGATGAAATACTTGCCACACTATGAATACAATACTTACCACACTTTGAATGAAGTACTCACTTACCACACTTGATGAAATACTTGCCACACTATGAATACAATACTTACCACACTATGAATGAAGTACTCACTTACCACACTTGATGAAATACTTGCCACACTATGAATACAATACTTGCCACACTATGAATGAAGTACTCACTTACCACACTTGATGAAATACTTGCCACACTATGAATACAATACTTGCCACACTATGAATGAAGTACTCACTTACCACACTTGATGAAATACTTGCCACACTATGAATACAATACTTGCCACACTATGAATGAAGTACTCACTTACCACACTTGATGAAATACTTGCCACACTATGAATACAATACTTGCCACACTATGAATGAAGTACTCACTTACCACACTTGATGAAATACTTGCCACACTATGAATACAATACTTGCCACACTATGAATGAAGTACTCACTTACCACACTTGATGAAATACTTGCCACACTATGAATACAATACTTACCACACTATGAATGAAGTACTCATGTTAACATCATATCTGGGCTACACTATTTTTGTGTCCTTCTGTCTAGCTTTTGATTAGAAAGAATAATACAAGACCATATAGAATAAACATCAAAAGTATTTATTTGTAAATTACCTTAAGTACAAGAACAGGTGAACATGCAGTTACTGAATGTCAGTACAATTACATATACATAAACATTTAAGATTTAATACTAGACTTATGTAAACCAGATAACCACAGGAGACAAAGGTGATCGACTCCTTTTGGGGAAGGTGCAATGGAGCTTCAAATATAATTGCACCTTCTCCACCTCTCTCTGAGTGGATTTAAGAATATATTTGTAATGATTTATATCACATAGAATTCACGTTATGGAAGTACAAGAAAGAGTTGCTTAAATCAGGGTGGTGAATAAGGTGAAGGTGAAGTATTAACCTTCAGGTACTGAAGGTGGTGAGTATTGTAAGGTGAAGGTGCAACGTGAGTTCGCCTTCTAACGAGGGTAAAGAGTGATAGCTTAGTAGCGTCTTAATGTAAATATACTTATATAACAGTTCCTGAGGGAACAGCTTGTATGTTTCCCAGGATTATATAGATCATAATGATCTCTTTCCTTCACTTACATAGGTTAATTGCAGTGATAACTCACCAAAGGTGAAATCATATCAACCAATACTGTAGGAGCCGTCACCTCATGAATCATAAATAAATTCTGGAATTCCCCATATTGTCAAGCAGGCATATCAAATTTCATTAGGTACTAACCATTCAACTAAAATACATTTATCTAACATAGCTTGAGACATTATTGAATGGATGAAATGGTTATGTCACCTGATGCGTAAAGCATCAGTACAAACGCTGGACAAGATAACAGTGAAGCTCTACATTACATGTACGTGGTGCTATTTATAGAAAAGGTCATGTGACCAATAGCCAATCAGATTCCATGGTGCTCGCTGACCAAAAGAATGGAAATGGCGGATTAGTATGTATTGGCAGTGAGTGCACAGCAAAACATTGGAATTATGGAATAAATTGAC
This sequence comes from Megalonaias nervosa, assembly GCA_016617855.1. NCBI lineage: Eukaryota > Metazoa > Mollusca > Bivalvia > Unionida > Unionidae > Megalonaias > Megalonaias nervosa. The sequence goes on along the minus strand of JAECUM010008224.1, from coordinate 6,928 downwards.
CATGTCCAGGTGGAATTATACATAATGCAAGGTAATTTCATTATACTGCTATGACTAACACATAAAATATACACAAAATAATCATACAAGGTTACAATACATACCGAATCTATTTATCACATGGTGTCAAAACATTTTGAGTTAACATGTTCCAATACACAATGCAGGTAATAAAATTCACTTGCTAAACTGCTGAAAGATGTGTCCTAGATAAGTACATTATACATATTACCATACATAAAGCACACCTCTCATCTAGGAAATGATGCATAGTAATTACATTGTAAATTCATAACTGAGGTAATGTTCATTACACTCATTTATCACACTGTGATGAGTTAATCACCACACTGTTAAATAAAATACTTGCTTACTATACTGTGAATGAAATACCACACTGTGATGTTACTCACCACACTGTTCAATAAAATACTCACTTGCCACACTGTGATGAGTTGCTCACCACTCTGTCCAATAAAATACTCACTTGCCACACTGAATGAAGTACTCACTTGTCATACTGTGATGAGTTACTCACCACACTCTCCAATAAAGTACTCGCTTACCACACTGAATGAAATACTTACTTACCACACTGTGATGAGTTACTCACCACACTGTCAAATAAAATACGACACTGTGATTGAAATACTCACCACACTGTGATGAGTTACTCATCAAACTGTCAAATAATAAAATACTTGCTTACCACACTGAAAAAATCATCGCTTACCACACTGTGATGAATTACTCACCACACTGTCAAATAAAATACTTGCTTACCAAACTGTGAACGAAATACTCACCAGACTGTGATGAGTTACTCACCACACTGTGAATACAATACTTACCACACTGTGATGAGTTACCACACTGTGAAATAAAATACTTGTTTACCACACTGTGAATGAATTACTCACTTACCACACTTGATGAAATACTTGCCACACTGTGAATACAATACTTACCACACTGTGAATGAAGTACATACATCACTGAATGAAGTTTTCACAAGAGTGAATGAAATGCTCATTTACAACACTGAATAAAATACAACACTGAAAGGAATACACTAAATAAAATGCTTGCTTACAATACAACACTGAATGAAATACAACACTGAATGAAAATCAACACTGCATGAAATACAACATTGAATGAAAATCAACACTGCATGAAATATAACACTGAATGAAATACTCATTTACTGCAATGCATGAAATGCTCATTTAAAACACTGAATGAAATACCACACTGTATGAAATACTTACCACATTGAATTAGATATCACACTGATGAGATACCACACTGAATGAAATACCACACTAAATGAAATACCGCACTGAGTGAAATATCACACTGTTTGAAATGCTTACCATGCTGAATGAAATACCACACTGAATGAAATACCACACTGTATGAAATACTTACCACACTGAATGAAATACCACACCAAGTGAAATACCACACTGAATGAAATACCACACTGTATGAAATACTTACCACACTGAATGAAATACCACACTGAATGAAATACACTGAATGAAATATCACACTGTATGAAATACTTACCACATTGAATTAGATATCACACTGATGAGATACCACACTGAATGAAATACCATACTGAATGAAATATCACACTGTATGAAATACTTACCACACTGAATGAAATACCACACTGTATGAAATACTTACCACACTGAATGAAATACCACATTGAGTGAAATACCACACTGACTAAAAAACAACACCGCGTGAAATTACAACGCTGAATGAAAATCAACACTGCATGAAATACAACACTGAATGAAAATCAACACTGCATGAAATATAACACTGAATGAAATACTCATTTACTGCAGTGAATGAAATGCTCATTTTAAACACAGAATGAAATACCACACTGTATGAAATACTTACCACATTGAATTAGATATCACACTGATGAGATACCACACTGAATGAAATACCACACTAAATGAAATACTGCACTGAATGAAATATCACACTGTTTGAAATGCTTACCATGCTGAATGAAATATCACACTGTATGAAATACTTACTACATTGAATTAGATATCACACTGATGAGATACCACACTGAATGAAATACCACACTGAATGAAATATCACACTGTATGAAATACTTACCAGACTGAATGAAATACCACACTGTATGAAATACTTACCACACTGAATGAAATACCACACTGAGTGAAATACCACACTGAATGAAATACCACACTGTATGAAATACTTACCACACTGAATGAAATCTCACACTGTATGAAATACTTACTACATTGAATTAGATATCACACTGATGAGATACCACACTGAATGAAATACCACACTGAATGAAATATCACACTATATGAAATACTTACCACACTGAATGAAATACCACACTGTATGAAATACTTACCACACTGAATCAAATATCACACTGAGTGAAATACAGCACTGAATGAAATACCACACTATGAAATACTTACCACACTGAATGAAATACCACACTGAATGAAATACCACACTGTATGAAATACTCACTCACCACACTAAATGGAATAACACACTAAATAAAACTGTGATGAGATACCACAGTCAGTGAAATACTTGCTTACGACATGAAATACCACACTGTGATGAAATATTAAGCACACTGTAAATACAGTACTCACCACAGTTTGAAATACAGTAAAACCTTGTTAAAATATTGCATGCATTCATCTGAAAACAAAATTATATAGCAATAAAGATATACTTCCATATTTAAACTTAAATCGCATTTATGTTTAAAGATTACATGTACATGTATTAGCACATGAAATCATTTCTAATTTACTTCTTGTCCTTTATAAGTTTGTTTAACTGATGTTTAAACTGCTATTTTATGATTAGTCTCCTCTTTCACTTCTTTCAATTACATGAATTCTTTCTTCTAGTGTTAAAATTTGTCTCTTTTTAATTGGAGTTTCTGCCATTGTTATTAAGGTGCTAGGTGTTAACATTATCAATTGTGATAACAACTATAGTCCTAAATTTGGTATCTGTCGCAGACCTAATATCCATAAACAAAAACGAGCCATTGACATGAATCTAGCAAATATTCCAGATTGTTTTATCATTTGAATTGAAATGACATCACTGTAGTTCAATCCATTCAATAATGTTGAATGTTCTGCACATTGTATGTTAGTGAATTTTTATGTGAGCATCTTGAAATGAGCTGACATTACCTAATACCTTCACCACATGAATGATTTTAACATCATTTGTATCAACCACTAATTGTTTACATTGTCTACTCTTTAGACAGATCATATTGTAAACAAACAGTCATTGTCTACTCATTAGACAGATTATTATTATAAACAAACACCATCAACTCATTAGATAGATCAGATAGATATTATAAACACTGTCAACACATTAGACGCATCCTATGAAAAACACACATTATCTACTCATTCGACAGATAATGTTATAAACAGACATGACATTGTCTACTCATTAGACAGATCATATTATAAAGAGACATGGTCTACTCATTAGACAGATCATGTTATAAACAGACACATCTACTCATCAGACAGATCACATTGTAAACAGACATTGTTTACTCATTAGACAGATCATATTATACACAGATGTTATAAACAGACATCTGCTCATCAGACAGATCATATTATAAAGAGACATTGTCTACTCATTAGACAGATCATATTATAAACAGAAATTGTCTACTCATTAGACATATCATTTTATAAACAGACATTGTCAACTCATTAGACATATATTATAAAGAGACATGGTCTACTCATTAGACATATATTATAAAGAGACGTGGTTTACTCATCAGACAGATCATATAAATAGACATTGTCTACTCATTAGATGTATCATATTATAAAGAGACATGGCTTACTCATCAGACAGATCATATTATAAATAGACATTGTCTACTCATTAGACATATAAAGAGACATGGTTTACTCTTCAGACGGATCATATTATAAAGAGACATGGTTTACTCATCAGAAAGATAACATTTTAAACAGACATGGCTTACTCATCAGACATATCATATTATAAAGAGACATGGTTTACTCATCAGACAGATCATATTATAAAGAGACATGGTTTACTCATCAGAAAGATCACATTATAAACAGACATGGCTTACTCATCAGACAGATCATATTATAAATAGACATTGTCTACTCATTAGACAGATCATATTATACATAGATGTTATAAACAGACATGGTGTACTCATGAGACAGATCATATTATAAAGAGACATGGTTTACTCATCAGATGGATCATATTATACACAGACATGGCTTACTCATCAGACAGATCATATTATAAATAGACTTTGTCTACTCATTAGACAGATCATATTTATAAAGAGACATGGTTTACTCATCAGAAAGATCACATTATAAACAGACATTGTTTACTCATTAGACAGATCATATTATACATAAATGTTATAAACAGACATGGTGTACTCATCAGACACATCATATAATAAACAGACACAGTTTACTCATTAAACAGATCATACTATACACAGATGCCCAACATGGTGGATTACATGTACATTGATTACTCTTTCTCAGCATGTATCAGATGAGTGGCAGTGCCCTATTTGTTGATGCAAATGGTATTAAAATTATTTGTGTGCAAAACGAGTAAGAAGATTTAGCTATGTTTTGAGATACTCATGTGAAAATTCACTGTACTACAGAAATTAGATCATTTGAGATGCCAAGCTGAACAAACAGTGATCATTTGAATGTTGATACCTGACAGATTTTCAAGTAAATAAGACTTTGCCATTGTAATCAGCTGCCATTGTGTGGACATTGTAGGTGAAGCTATCACATTGTTGCTGAGATATTACTAATGTTTTTAATTATGATCATATTGCAGACCCTGTCAATTGTTCTGATGCCTACTGAACGAGAGGTATGCATGTGTTCGGATCATGAGGAGGTGGTGGCAGTGATGGAGTTTTCATACAGAGATATTGTTGACAATGGTCAGTCAGCAAGGTAGGATTTCTGCATTGTAGATGTGATTGTTTGGCAGCATGAAAACATCCAATGATATAATGTGCACAAAATTCTTTAAAAAAATGATACAAAGCAACAAGATGTTGATTAAATTAGTATGAGTCATAATGATATTTATAATTTCAGATTGAAAATTTCTATGAGAACAAGTCTTAATATTTATAATTTCATAATGAAAATTTAGATTAGTACAAGTCATAATTATATTTATAATTTCATCATGAAAATTACATATATTTTCTTCTGCAGTTGCAATCAAACAAGCAGAATTTATAAGGAAAATAAAACAAATCAAATGTAACAATGTAGACTGACATATTTATATTCCAAGATAAGAAAAGCAAGTTGAAAACAGACATTTGATGTTGTGGTCTGATGATATTATTATTAAGTGATAACATGTCAAATTGCAATCAAACAAGCAGAATTTATAAGGAAAATAGAACAAATAAAATGTAACAATGTGGACTGACAAGCAGGTTGACAACTGACATTTGATGTTGTGGTCTGATGACACTATACACATTATTATTAAGTGATAACATGTCAGCAATATACATGTAAACAAGAATAAATATAAAGTTATAATAACATTTATTATGGAACAAAAAAAATATTCTAGCTCTAATAAAGTTTTCATATTGACATAATATAAATATTCAATAAGTATAACCTTGCTTAGGGCTGTTCTATTAAAACATACATGGGACCTGGGAATGGTACTTTTAAAAACATATATGCCAGGGTGGTTTGGACTCAAAATTGCTTCTGTCCCAGGTTGTTTATTCAATAAAATCACTTCTATAGGTGGTTGAAATAACTGGTTTCGAAGGTCTGACTAAAATTGTGAGCTAAACGTAATCAAAACCTTCCACTTATAGATGTCCAGTCATTAAATTCATATTTTATGTTATGCACACCGTATTTGCTCCCATCAAGAGTAGGCCTATTTCCTTCAAACAGACTATAAAACATTGTCATTGGTCAGCTATAAATAGGTCGGGGAAAGCCTACCACGGGACCCTGCATTTTGTAGGTTAACTAATCACAAACAAAGTGAAAATCTGTTTTTATTTTCTTGATCATAAGAAAACTAGCAGATTTTTGATACTCTACTTATAAAATTAAAGTATAAATTCTGTGGCAAATTAATTTTAGTCTTTTGAGACTTGGTTTGCATCTTTTGGATCCGATGTGCGCTGCAAAAAGAACCGAGTGTAGCCGTATTGTGACATTAATGGCGGTGAAACGTTTTCGACTGGGAAGGAAGTCGGTATTTGGTTGAGAAAGCAAAGCCTAGAGAAATAATTGACAGCCTTAGAGGTAAGCTCTGCTATTTTTCAGCAAGCTAATCAGAAAGTATTAAAAGACTAGTGAAATTCCATTTATTCAATCGTTATGAATGTTGTTATCATAGACTCATTTTTGTCAGTCAAAAGCCATTGTAACATGTACTTGACTTCGTCCAATTAACTCAAGATTACCGACATGTACAAGAGGCAGATTTCACGTTAGTTATCGTGTGTTAATTGACTGAAGGGGCAGAAACGAATGCTTGTGTGTAATCGAGTCTCCATTGGAGATTTTAACTCTAACATGTAATCAATCCAAGTCCAGTTCCAATAGATAATTCCAATGTCTTTGAATACAGCTTCACAAAATTTGACAAGTTAACGGTTAGCAGAGGAAAAATCTGATTGATGGCACTTTAAAGTTGGAATGGAAGAAGCGCAGAGCATAATAAGATTGACATTACTGTTGTATGTTTGTATGAAGTATCTTATGTGACACTTTAAATGAACTAGCTTCTTGGATTCAGTTGCATTTTGTTTAACTACTGT
>JAECUM010008223.1:0-31091 GCA_016617855.1 Megalonaias nervosa | reverse complement strand
TGACTGTTGGATGGGGGACTAACTTTGGACACAAGGCCCCCGTTGTTGTTGTTTTCGTTAGAGGAATATTTCAGAGACGGATTGGGAAGAAGGTAACCAATGCAACTGCTAAGTAAAATGGTCCACAATTGTTTGTCTCCTTGTTGTAAACTCAAATTGGCAATGGCAGCACCGATGACACAATACACCACAAAGATTTGGCAGAAAAAGACGATTTGAGTTTTAGGCACACGTTCTCCACACCACACCCACAAGGGTTGTTTTTGTAGATCTTGCAGAGAAGAACTGGGGAAGGAGTGGTCACTGCAGTAGCTGAGACTGTGTTGAAGGGCATGATGGTCACTTCTTTTTATAGTCGATGAGTTGCGAAGCGTCGATCCAAGAGTCAAAACTGGGAGGATATCCTTTCCAACGTACTTTGACTTCTTTGATACGTCGTTTTCCCACTTTACGAGTTCTTTGATCGAGAATGCTTTCTATCTCGTACACGTCGTCTTCTTTTTTGGTCACACGTTGTAACTCGGGCAAGTAAAACGTTCCTTTTAACACTTCCCCGTTCATGTCTTCCAATTCATAGACAGGAGGATAACGGCCACGCACTCGTTCAGTGACACGAAACAATTGGGTGGTCCAGTTGGGTAAGTAACCTTTGTCGAAAGTGCGTTTGGGTTTGCCAATGCGTACCCAATCTACTGATGCCAACACTCCACTTTTCTTTGGGACAGTCACTGTTGGGGACGTACCAAACAGACACTCGAAGACGGCCACTTCGTTGTCAGCAGTCACTTCTTGGGGGGCACGCCCAATGCTCCGATGGTAAGATTGGTTGTACGATTGGACGAGGTGTGGCAAGACGTCGATGTACTTGAGAGTGTGTTGATGCGTAAAATATTTCCACATGCGTTCTATCAAGGTGCGTTGAAAACGTTCCACGATGCTGGCTTTGGTTTCAGGATTCTCGGTGGTGAAAAAATGAATGTCACGTTTCTTCAATTCTTTTTGGAAAGATTGGTTCAGAAATTTGGTGCCTTTGTCAGTTTGCCATCGAAGAGGGTGACGCCCGCTTTGTTTCAACACCAGTTGGAGGGCTCGCACTAACTCACTGCTCCATTTGGAAGTCAATGGTACGACCCAAGCAAATTTGGAAAAGACGTCGATGACACAAAATAAATATTTGTAGCCACGATTGTAGGTGGCCAAATGAGAGACATCGACTAAATCGGCTTGCCATTAGTGATCGATACCCTGTACTTGGGTGCGACTTCTGGAAAATTTTCGTCGAATGGGTTTGTGTAAGGTGTACGTGGCTTGTTCTTGTAACCATCGTTGCACGTGAGGTAAACGGATACTATTCAGTCGAGTTTTGGCAGCACGATACAATTTCTGAACTCCTCCGTAACCTGCGGGATGGACTGGATCGTAGTAAATGCTGGCTAACACCTTCTCCATTTTTTAATAAGTGATCCACTCTTCACTAATGCTACTCTGAATGGGACGAGGGGGTGGTTTAGAAACGGTTTCACGTGTCCGATGTGCCACGGGTGTAGAAGTGGAAGGTAGTGGTGGTGGTGGTGGTAATGGGATGGCTTTGGTCTTCTTTTCGTTTTTCACTTCTGGTTTCCCTTCTTTCTTTTTCACTTCTGTCGAAGGAGAAGTGGACATCATCTTTTTAACCCAAGCTTTAAGTACTTCTCGTTGGGGTGTTGGGGAAGGGATCAACAAGGACGCTGAAATCTTACTAGGGATGGGAGCTGCTGACGGTGTTTGAAAGACTTCTCTTGCCTCTTCTTCCTCAGGCAACCATGGGGCTGCCTCTGTCTTGTCCCCTGGGAGTGGTAGTGGTTGTGGTGGTGGTGGTGAACTTTTCATCAGGGCCTTAAAATCTTTCAGAGTGGGTTGAGCTGTTTCGTTTAAAGCTTTTTGGTGAAAGAGTTACAGTCGTTGTAACAACTAACCGTACCGTTGCGATTTTTCCGTTTCTGACAAATCGCTGCGATCCATCAAGGATTGCAATTAGTGTTGTAACTGAGACATTTCAGTCAAATGAGGATTGGGAGGTAAATGTGGGGTTCGTTGTTCTTGCCAACGATGGTATTCTATCCATCGTTTGTAAGGCACTAAAGCCAGTTTTCGTCCTTCCATCGGATTTCAAGGATCACGTCTGTGATCTTTTGACTCCAAAGGCCCCTTTTATCTTCTTGGACCTTTTTATCTTCATCCTCCCAGGATGTTTCCCAATGTTCCTTTCAGCAAGGGTCCTCCTGTTGTTCCCATTACTCCTTTCAGCAACATGGGCAAAAAGGGTAAAATTCCTCCGCGTTGCACCAACATCTTTTTCTTTTGGCCAATGGTTATTTTCTTTTGGACCATTTGGCGAAGAATGTGTCGATGTTTGCCTAAGCATTCTTTTTGGTGTTTAGACAAAGGTATTGTGCCTTTCAAGACATTCAGACAACATTCGCACACGGTATCAATGACGTCTTTGGAGGCAGTTTGAATGAGTTTATTTTTCGCATGGGTGAAGGAGCTTTGGACAGGACGGACAACATGTCCCAATGATTGGCTAAACGAGGTGGCAGTCCTTTCCTTTTTCCTTTTCCTTTTCCTTTTTGGACAGAAGAACGACAATGGTGACGGTGTGCACGTCATGGAGGGGACATCTTTGGGCGTTGAGCAGCACAAAACACTGATTCCTATCGTTTGCCTCGGGTCTTTTTTATACTGGAATGCGACGCCACGGATTGTCTTTACGTCGTATCAACTTGATGACAGGCAACACACGTCGTGCAGGAGTTCGCAACGGACTAAATCGGGACAGTTCTTGCTTGGACAAATCCAGTAAACTCTGTAACACACCCGTTCTCTCTTGGATTTTGATTTCGGGGGCAGGTACTTTGTGAGCAGCGACCACTGCCGCTAAAGAGGAAGAGGGTGTCACCGCTGGAGGATAAGTTTTTGAAGAAGCTCTTTTGCGGGTAGAAGCTGTTTTCTGTGGACTTTTCTTTTTCTTTTTCTGAGGCTGTGACCTGGTCTTGACACCGTTGCTCTTTTTCTTTTTCTTCTGGGTACGTTTGGGTGTGGCTTTTTTCTTGGGGACAACTTTGGGAGCATTAGGATCCCATTTTAAGAGGGAACGAATGATGACACCTCCTAAAGATCCACTTCCTCCAGGTTTCAAAACGATTTGCTTTTTGGTTTGAGTGTCGATGCGAGGATCGGCTAGTTGCGTCAAGGCGCCTTTGTTTCTCTCAAAAAAACGTTTGGTTTGATGTGGAATCTGAATGATGCCTTGCAGTAATTGACGTGCTGTCACCGTAAACCATCGTAAGACTTTTTTGAGACTAGCCTCTAAGACACAAGCACGTATTTGTGGATTTTTTTCGCGACTGATACCGTACAAGGCACAAATCAATTTAATGGGAAGATGAGACTGAAGGGACGTCATGTTGACGATGTGTGAGACAGAGTCAAAGCAACCGAGGTTTTTATAGATTTTTTTTGGTGATTGTGATTAAGTCGACGAAGGGGACGTGTACACGATAGGCCCTCCGTCTTGGCACCAGTGGTGAAACAGATGGGTACGAAATCGCAAATAATCGGGAGTGGTGGGTTTTAAATCCACGAGTAAATAAGCGTGTGGAGTTTGAGTTGCATCGTCGTACGCATTTGTCAGCCAAGGTGTCCCTAACTGTTTGACTAAGACTTGTACTTGCGATTTATCTCTAGGGCTTTTAAACAACACCACGTAATGAGCATTGAGACTGATGGTACGATGGGCTTTACTTTGTTGAAAAAAATTTTGGGTGATGTAAATGACACTGGCATTACGATGATGCCCTTTGCTCGTAAACCAGAGTTTAATTTCTTCTTCGTCTTCTCGGAACAAGTCGTCAAAAATAACCAAAAGAGTTTGACTAGGGTCAGACACGATCCCGTCGTCCTCGCCAGGAATGCCTTCCACAAAGACGATGGAATCGCCTTGACTATCTCGCAGAAGGCTGTACACCGATTGCCACTCTTTGCAACACCACACGATGCGTGAGGGGGACGATCGATCAAATGATGTTTATGTTCGATTAAACGTTTGACAAATTCGGTTTTGCCTGAACCGCTCGGTCCGTCAATGTGCATGTTAAAGGGATGGCGACGATACAAGGCCTCCCAACTAGTCCGATCTACGTGTTCGTCAATGACTTTGACACTGGAGGAAGAGGGAGCAGAGACAGTAGAGGTAGCCATAGTAGTGTAAGAAATGTCACTTTTGACACGAAGACAGACAAGACAAGAGTTTTTATACTTTTTTCACGACACGTTTATTGTCATCTTTAATGGTGAACAACACGAAAGACAAAAATACATAAAAGCCAAATGGTTAAGTACATAAATAAAAGACACATCAAAACGATCAAAGTGGAATATAAACAAGTCTCTGTACAACATTTGTGGTAATCAAGAGGTGAAATCGTAGGGGTAGTGTGTAATGTTCTGAGAGTCTCTACACTCCTTGGCACAATCACGCAAGAGTCCTCCCGGAATGACCTTTCAGGGATGTCGATCACGGTCCTGTCCTGAAGAGAGTGGTTTTCCTCGGTCACGACTTCTTCTTCTTCTTCTTCTTCTTCTTCTTCTTCTTCTTCTTCTTCTGGCACTGTCACTAACACTGGTTTAAAAGTAACTTTTTTTCACGGAACGTTTTAATTTTTTTAGGATTACAAATCTTTGGCATAGTGTGCCACTTCTTTTGTCCAAGCCACAAACCCCCAACTTTTCCAGTCACGTACATCTTTCCAGTGAGGGTGCAAGTCAGAAGCTACACACACGTAGTCGTACACATTTTCAGTGCCTAAAAGTTGACAAATCTTGTTTTCCCGTAGAGGTTGAGAAGTATCAAGATGAATGCGCAAAGCTTTGAGCAGAGTGAGTCTCTCGTGTACATTTAAAGGGACCACTTTCCTGTTTTTTGGAGTGGTAGGTACTGTTCGTAAAGAGTCCACGAGGAATCGTCTGGTAAACGAAATGCCAGAAAACAAGTCACTAAGACACTAAGACACACACTACACGTCGACCCCAATTCAATGGACACAGTTCTCGTAATAGACGATCGTAATCCTCTACCGTTTCAATAGTGTCATTGATTTCCTTCCACGGAATCTGTTGTATTACGAATGATAAAGGTCGTGGCATGGTAGTCCGTTTTTATACCCTCTTTGGTGTCAGGTAATAAGTGTACTTTTTGAATAGCCTCGATTTTATTTTAGTACCGTACCAAAAAAGTTTAGTCACTAACTCACACATCACACGTCGCACAGAAGTTTCCTATTGAACTAGAAAGAATTGTTCTTGTAAAGATTTGTTGTAATCCTCTAACTCGTGCGTTGGAATTCGGTGTCCTAATATCACCTTGTAAGTTGAATGAGTGGTATCCAAAAATGTATGAATTTCACGCGATTCAGCAATGTCTGACCACTGGAACACTTTCATCAGAATCAGTCCTCTTATAGCATTTAGGTACCAGTGGTTCCAACATCGGTGACATAACGGATGCAATGGTTCTTTGCGTTTCACTTGTATTTTGATGAACTCACGGTAAATGCGTTCTTTCAATTCCACAGGCAAACCACGAATGTTCTCTTGTAAAGTATCCATAACCATGTCAGTCAAACACTTCTCCTAGATCGAAAGTAATGAACGTAGTGAGTCATTTCTGACCACTGCCATTCAGGGTAACGGTCAAGAATGTCAATAAAATCTTCAAATGTAAATGGTCTAAAGCGGAATGGTAGGAAGAACGCACCCTTGCTCTTCTAACTTCAAGCGTCGCTGACAAGTGATCTGGTACAAGTCTTCCATAGTCCGTTGTAAAAACTGATTTTTAGTGTTACGTTGAGGGTAACAGATGGGACATCCGTGAAATAAGCACCTTTAAACTCGTACACAATCTGGGGGTTTGCTAAGTCTCAGCCATCTACCGAATACGTTCCGATGGTCTTTTCGCCTCCTCCGTTGCGGACATGTTGGATCCATTTGTCTTCCTTGTCGCACAAGTAATGTAACCAGCGTAAGGCTTTGACCGAGTATTGACGTTTTGACAAAATTGGTTGTTTGAGGACTGATGACAGCCAGGGTGTTTTCGGGCATAAATCGTTGGCGGTACACTAAGGAACACGCTTTGGCAATGGTGCGGGCTTCTTTCAAAGGATCGATCCCTCCGTGTTCCATGAACAGTTCTCGAAATTTTCCACAGCATCGCCGTAAAATGTCTACGACAATATTTTAACATTTCTTCATGAAAGTCGAAGGCGTGAGTCTGGTACCAAGCGTATAAAGCTTCTCGTTGTTCAGTACGCATGTTGTCGGGGTCGTAGTAGTGAGCCTCAGGCAAATGGGATAGAACGGCATGTTGATTGGCTTCGGTATTGAAAAAATGAGAAAAATAGCCTTTGGCAATTTCTGTCATTCCAAACATTTTAGGCATGCGACTCAAAGGCATGGCCAAGTAACTCATCGAATCTTTAAACTGCACTTGGCCCACTTGCATGGAAATGATTTTGGCTCCGTTCAAAGTCACTTTCAGACGTTCGGTACTTTGTTCCGTATAGTATCTCAAAAGAAACTGTCCATCGTAATCCGAGAAATTATGAGCCATCACCGTGGCATAGCGATGACAATCTCCTTAACGTTCGATGTCCTCTTGACTCCACATCTCGTCGATAATGTTTAAGATCCATTGGGCGAAATCGGACAATGTGTTTGGTCCCCGAAAGATTTTTTCACGTCCTCCAGGAATCTTGCTACAGTGAGGTCAATGAGTCAAGATAGGCTCTTGGATGCACTTCTCACACGCTCGGTGAGCCACGCAGAAATTAGGAATGTGAGTGCCAGTCTCTTGCATGCATTCGAAATCAAAAAAGATGAAATGGCCTTTCTTTTGGTCATTATCTTCTTCCTGTTGGGATTGGTATTTTTGAATGTAGCATTGGCGTTCCAAGTCCACGATTTGGTGACAAATGTGACATCGTTTCTTTCCTGAACAGACGTGTGCCTTGGCATTATTGGTACGTATGCCTTGTCAACAAGTAGGGCACAATCTCAGGAGTTGACAGGCACATTTCTGCTGTGAACCTTGCGTCTTTAGATGTTGGTAACAGGTTGGACTGACAAACGTGCGCTGACAAGCAGAGCAATGCACTCGTTCTTGTCCTTCGTCTAGACAGGGCTTAGAGTCTAAACATCCCTCACATTTCGATCTGCAATGCTTGTGTTGCTCTCGATTGTTATAGCCATAGTCACATTTCTCACAGTAATAACTGTATGACAGGAATGCAGTGATACTGGTAATGGCATCAAAATGTTCATCGTGATGATAGACGTGAATGTATTTTCCGTCTTTGAAATTTTTGCCTCGAAACAACAGCGGTCCGCTCACTTCTTGAGGGTGCACTTTCAAGGTGTAACGTGGAGCCAAGACGTCTTGCAATTTTTGCATTTCAGGAATGCCACAGGGTGTGTCTTTGGATATCCCCTATTGCTGTAACAGGAGTTCTGCTTCTCTTTGTTGTTTGGCTCGGTCCGATCGTTGAATAGTTTTCCAGGCTCTTTTCCATTCTGCCGTGTCATTCTTGTCGGCATACGTTCGTCCTACGACGATGGCACGGGCTGAACACATCTTGTCTTGAGGGTTGTTAATCTGAACGAGGCTACGCTTGATGCTGCGAAGATTGTCTACCAAGATCGCCTTTTTGCGTTGTCCCGTCCCTTGGGGAAGAGACACGTGTGTCATGAACAGTGTCGCTTTTCCATCGGTGATGGAACTTGTCATTGGATTGTTGCAGGTGTTGAATCTTGTCCATGACTTTGGAAGGTGTCAGTTCTGATGGGGTGCTAAACTCAATCCAAACGGGGGACTTCAAACTGTCGTGATGAATGGAAAGTCTCAAGCGATCATCTTCTTTGGCTTGACATTGCCGTTTCAGTGTCGTTAACAAAGAATCCCACACATCAGTGATGAACCCTTCTGCTTTCTCCAACGGTACGTCGGACTTGAAATCTTTAAACTTCACTACGTGTAGGCCGTAGTTCTAAATTTTCTGGAGGAGCGTTTGTCCGTCTCTCGAATGTGGTAGTAATTTTGAGGGTTTACCGATGGCAATGGACTTTGGTTTGGTGTAGACTCTCTGGGCCTAGATTCTGGTTCACTCATCTCATCTTCAAAATCGCTGGCATGAGTTTGAGCCAAGACTTCAGCTACTGTGTGAGGCGATAAATCACGTTTCTGCCTCTTACTTTCTTCTCCTTTCTTTACGAAATGATGCGATCGTTTCATCTTGACTGCAAAAAGTCAAATGACTACATTTGAAACGCCATGGACCCCTATATATTTATGTCAGGCTTAGTGCATATATAAAGGGTTGGTGCCTTCCCTCTCAGTATTCATTTTGCTCTCAAGCCGTTCAACACGATGGAAGAACCCACACAAATTGAACTTCTGATTAGAGCTTTGCGAGGTGTCATAAGAAAGTTTCCTTCAGACAAGCCGACGAACCACTCTCCCTCCTTTCGAGATAAAAGTCAAGATACTTGCTATATCTGCCAGAAGAAACGGCATTGGGCTACAGAATGTCCAGACCGTCAAAAAAGCAAGACCAGTGTCAGAAGAGACAAAAGTCAAGATATCTGTTATCATTGTGAAGAGAAAGGACATTGGTCTTCAGAGTGTCCTAAGAAAGAACAGGAGCAGGAGGAGGAGGAGGAGGAAGAAGAAAAAGAGGTGCCCTCGGCAAAGGAAGAACCCCGACACGTTGAGAAAGAGAAGACAGAAAAGAAACGAAGACGAGAAAAAAGTCAGGAAGAAGAAGAAGGAGAGGAAAAAGTGTAAAAGTGAAGAAATTAAAAAAACAGAGAGAGTGAAAGAAGAAAAAAGACACAGAAGAAGTCTATGAACTTTTTAAAAAGTGTTGTGTTATGTTGTGTTGTGATATTGAATTGTAAGTATTTGTACCAGAATAGACCAGACTGAAAAAACGTAAGTGTCTCTTGGTTTTGATTGTTTAGAATAATAAGGGTCTACACTCACGCACTCGCAACACGTATATCATAGGGTTAAACAAGGGTTTTTTGAGTTTTAATTGATTTTGGCAAAATGAAATAGTATCTCTTTTCGAAAGAAGTGAGTGGCCCTGAAAAGGACCATTGGGTGTTTGTTTTTTTTTTTTCTTCAAAAAACAAACTACTTAGGAACGAGAAGCAATCCGCTTTAACCGCCTTAAGCCTTTGCCTCGACCAAGGCCTACTTGTGGACTTGCTCCTGTCAATGATTGGGTAGAAATCACTAGGGGTGGTATCTCTGGTGTAGTAACAGGGTTGGACTGTTTGGCTTGGGAAGGTCTTTTTCTCTTAGGTCGTAATAAAGAAGTCTGATACATTTGTTTTAGGCTTCTTAACTCGGCCAAAATGTTCAAGAGTACCGTTACCGTTTGAAGTTCACTGTTCTCCTTCTTTCCTAGCCTTTGTTTCTTCTCTACTGCTTCTTCTTCATGTCGTTTCCTTCTTGCCTCTTCTTCTTCTCGCTGTTGCTGTTCAAGGAGAAATGCTTGTTCTGCTTCTTTCTGCTGTTGTAAAAATTTCTCCAATTCTTCTTTCTGTCTTTGTTTAAAATCCTCGACGTGTGTTAAAGAAGGAGAAGGTGGCGAAAGTATTTGTACTGGAACAAATTCTTGTGAAGAAGAGAAAAAATCTACTAAATCCCAGTTGAAATCAACCTCTTCTGGAAGTAGCGCTTAGTTAACTTTGGTAGCCACTGCTATGCCATCGCTTCTCGTCTCCACAGCCGGTGCACTCCAATTCATTGTCTTCTTAGTTTCCGTCATGTTTCACAAAACAATGTCGCATCGATTCACTGCGCACAGACGCTAGCGCACATATATAGGGAATGTTACGTCACAGGTAGCTCTCTTCGGATTGGAAGACAGACTCCGCGAAGTGACTGAATTTTGTATCGCATGTTGGGATTGGTGAACAATTTCAATCCGTTTCGATAAATAAACGCGGTTCACTTCATTCCCTTCACCTTTTCTCGTCACAAAGATGTGGACCAACGTTGAATCGTCTACTTTCGTATCGTCGTTGTTTTTCCGTACGGACTTACCCATGTATGTGAGATCATCACGGAGAATCGTTAGGATCACCGAGACAAGCGTTTCGAAAGGAAGGACCTATGTGGAAAGACAAGGCTGTCTGAAGCGAGTTCTGATTTATGGACCAGAGGTTAGACGAAGCTTGAGAAAGAGAAGAAGACATATGCGATGCCCTCTATGTTAACGAAATGGTGTTAACATAACAAACAAAGGCCCTTTTCAGGGCCACTTCATATGCCTCGAAAAGATATTAATTCTTTCTTGCCCAACAAAATTTTTTATTCGATTTTATAATTTATTTTTTAACTTTCTAAAACATTATTCTCTTCCCTAAAAAATTTGTTTAGTCGATTTTATAATTTGTGCAGGATAGATTGATGTTCATCAATCTATGCATAAAACGAATATATAAAACATGCTCTACTAAAATACGAACGCGACTGATTCGTATTTGTATATAGAAATGACACAGGTGGCATGACGTCACAGTACTACATTGCTACATTGTTGCCAATGTCCAGTACCGTGACGTCACTCTACCTGTTCCATTCCTCTTGTCGCTATACAGGCCCAGGGTGTGCTAGTCGCTATACAAAATTCCCATTGTCGCTATATTACCCCAGGCTGTGGTTTTGACGCCAAAAATCGTGTCGCTATATTACCCCGGGGGGGGGGGAGTTGGGAGGGTGTCTGTAATGTATTTTCCCACTGTCGCTATATCGCCCCCATTCACTACTTATAAACCTTACTTGAACAGTATCATAGAATATGCCTGAAAAGCATTGATTTATTCCAAGAAGCTAACTTCTGAGTCAAATTTTAAAACACACGGTTTACATTGAATGGGCTTAAAACATCACTTTAATGGAGGTAAAATAACATTTGTCTACGTTTTGGTAAAAAAAAGAAACTCTGGACATTGTTTAGCATATTATATCGACCAGAAATCAATCTACACCAAGATATACATATATGCTTTTTCACAAAAAACGATTTGTTTGTACTTGTACATGCACGTGATAATTTGTATAAAGAATGTGTTATTGTGTACATCGTACAAATATTCATGGAGGTGTTTTTTTTTTTTTTTTTTTAAGCCTTTAATAGAAGTAAGGAACAGCGTAGGTTTAATTTAAAATGCAGACTGAATACACTTGATGGTCCTGATTCTTTTATTCGTATTCTCTGTTAAAGGTATACATTATTTTATTCAAGAGTTCAATTCCACAATTCAGGGTGAAAAATAAGAAACTGCGGATTAAACGTTTGTGTTTAGCATCAGATAGAACATGTTAGGATAAATGGGTATATAAAGTATATTTTTTAACATTGACAGATTTAGGCAGAAGACGACCAGAATTTTTGCAAGACCCCCCCCCCTCTCTCTCTCTCTCTCTCTCTCTCTCATGTGACAGTTCTGTACGTGTTAGTCATTGACAATATATACATACGGATTTTATTCATAAATTCATGTGATTAGTACACTTTGTTGGTTTAAAGGTTTATACAAAAATGTTACGGTCATGATCAAGTAGAATGAAAGGAAATACGTGTATGTTCAAACAAGAGTTCGTTACGATCCATTTCAAATACACTGATAATCCCAAGGTGTTCCTTTTAACATCGTCATACAGTGAGTATAAAGCAGGGGTATCAAACACGCAACCCGCGAAATCGTATCCTGTGGCCCACAAAATGACTCGCGTCACAAGGTGTCACGAGAGATAAAGGTGGTGCGGCCCTTGCTTCATCGAAAATGCTGTCATGCGGCCGTCAGGGTTGTTTGAGTTTGTGACCCCTGGTATAAAAGCCTAAAGGCAATTCGACTCATCTACTGTGTCATTGTGAGAAACACTTAGGTCTCATTTTCTTGGCATGATATGGCCAATACTGTATTAAAAGTACAATTAAAAACTGCACCACCCACCCCGCCACCCACCCCAAAACAAAAACAAATTAAAGGGGATACATTGGTTGGAAGTCCTAGTCGTTCGAAATGTCCTATCATTGTGCAATGTTTAATACATGCTATAACTGACTTTACGTGGAATATAGTAAGTCTTATTTCAAGACTAAATGAAGGTCCACCAAGCCGTAGCATACTAACGGGGCGGAAGGTGGCGAGGGGCGAGGGGTGGGGGGGAGGACCTACCCCGAGCGCCAGAGGCCTTCGGGGGAGAAAACAGCTGATAAAATGCAGGAAAAGCCAACAAATGGCATTAAATTGAAGAAAAATCGTTGGTGGACAGGGCTCCGCTGTGGGAGCTCACAGAGCTCCTCCAAACCACTTAGCTGGTGGGAGGGGGCGCTTGCGCCCTCCCAAGAACTCTCCCTTGGCTTTGGCCCATCAGGTCTCGTATTCTGGCCCTTTTGGCCATCATCGTCCCCCTAGTCGCCATTTACGCCTCTGGCCGAGGGCGCCACTTACCTTTTGAACGCCACTGCCAGCAAATAATGTTTCAGGTTATAATGTCACCACCGAGGGCCTTGAAGTTAAGCCTAGACTTTAAACATTGGATTGGGGAATTTTAAGACATACTTAACGTTTCATCCGATCAGACAGATTGGACTCGAGACTTAAGCTGAATTCAAGACATGGGTGTTGTTAGCGAAGTCCACGCGAAAGTGCTTGTGCTCTAAAACTGATAATGTAAACATTATATATATATATATATATATATATATATATATATATATATATATATATATATATATATTTCATAGGCAGAGAGACAGAGAGAAGAAAATTACGCTTGACCTAATAATACAGCATCACAAACCGGATAATTACAGATATCTGCAAGGAAAATACTTTCTGAAAAACATTTTAAAAATATCACAACTTCCGTTTGTCAGGGCTGTAAATTTCCAAGGTCATTTTTTACTTGAATACATACATTCTCTAGATATGACAAATAAAAGCAAGGACATTCAAGGACATCGATTATCGTATCGACCACCAGTCGAACTTACACGTATTATATACATTTATACATGCTCTACACAATATTCACCGTGTCTTAATATAGGCACATACATCTTTATTCTCAGTAAAAAGTATAATATACAAAATAACCTTTTATTGTCCTATCTCTTCAAGTTTGGTTAAGGCCTTTAAGGTAATTAAAAACAGAATTAGTTTAAATTTGAATACAAATCAAACACTATATGCCTTAAGGCAGTGCAATTTTTTTTTATTGAAGTCATTTTATTTTTAAGTCAAGTAATAAATGTTTCAATTAAGATTTCTGAGCGATGAAGATATTTTGTTATCTTCACATATGTATATCGTCTTTAATCCATTTCTTACTACTTATCAAAAAGGATATGAGACCTTTACAGAGTAATTACTTTTTACATGATACCTACAAAATGTTTGATAATCAAATGTCTGGACTTAAAAAAAAAAATAGCTCAAGTTCCTAGTTACATGATAACTTTCATAATCAACAACGATAATCAATATAGAGGCACCCTGTGAGGTGTCTAGTACTTATTAGTAACATAACTGCATGGGCAACATCAGTCTAAGTTGAAACTCGGATATAGTGGATATAAGTAAAATAAGCTAAGACCTCTCTTTTATCTATTTTAACAAGCATTTGTAGGTAAAGGGCAGATATTAACTGCGGTATTTGTGTGTTACACAATGATATTGAAACTGTGTGATGTTTACCTCAATGATTCTGAGAATATGTCGACTCGTTTTCTTTACATTGTAAATTTGGAGTTGTTTACATGGGACAAGGATAAAATTAACTGATATTAAATTAAGAATAACAATTATATACCGGATATTGCTTGATTTGATCGATATTTTACCATCTCAAACTTAAACGTAAATGATACAAACGTAATTCAACCAAAACACCTCGAGAGGAGAGGCTCAATTTGCTGTCCAAGTTTATTTAATCAGAGCTTTGGAGACTGTAAACAACGTTGCCAAAATGAATGATGTCTTACATTACATTAATAATTACATGCGCTATTATGTACTATACGCAGTGACATTTATTGTATCTTCGACATGAGTCATAATGGGTTAAGACGTGTTCTGGTACTTTGTAATAATTGAATGAAGGGCTTTTAAGATTTCCAACTGACTTTTGAAGAAACAAAAACAACGAACAGAATGACACAATGAACCTATCAAAGTGGCATAATCGGACTTGGTGTAGTTAAATATCCACCTAAGTGACACCGTAAACCTACCGAATATTGATAATCTGACTAAGTGTAGATAAGTGTCCTGTAATGGCTATCATTATGACACTGTGAACCTATCGAAATTATATAAGCTGACTTGGTGTTGTTAAGTATCCACTTAAGTGACACTATGAACGCATCGAATTTATATTATCTGACTGAGTTTAGTTAAGTGTCCACTTTAGTGACGCTGTAAGCGTATCAGATTTACATAATCTCACAATGTAGTTAAGTGTCCACTGTGAGATTTAAATAAGAAAAGATCGTGTCTTTAGCTCGCTTGTTCCCAAAATGTGTCTCTAAATGCTTTGTTAATCATTCATCCATGCAGACATACATTATAGTCTGTCTGTCTGTTTGTCTGTCTGTCGCTCGTTCGCTCGTTCCCAAAATGTGTCTCTAGATTTTCTGTTAATTATTCATCCATGCCGACATGCATTAACGTCTATCTATCTATCTATCTATCTATCTATCTATCTATCTATCTGATTTAGTAATTAATGTGTTATTTACATACATATACATACACTTATCCATTTATTAATTTGTCCAGCCAACTAGCTATATACGCATGCACATATACGGACATACAGACAAACAATCTGAGGGATGGACAGTGACAAGTGTACCATAGAATATTCTACCAGGTCTTATGACTGTAAATTAGATGCTTATGCAGGCGTAATTTAGTACAGCATTTGCTATCAGCTTTAATATTCTAAAGGCGCGGAGCCGCGGTGGTTCAGTTTTTAGCGTGTGACACACGACCGAAAGGGTGCGAGTTCGAATCCTACATCGGACCAGCCTGGGTCAGCTACTGTCATGTGTCCTTGAGCAAGGCACTTTATTCCAATTGCCTCGGCACTAAATAAAGTACTTATATTGCTGTCTGATAAAGCACCAAAACAAACCAAACCATACAGTTTGAAAGATAAGTGTTTCTTTGCTGTCTGCTACAGATGTCTGGTTCTGTAACCCATTTAACTTGTTTTATTCAAGTTGGTACTTTTGAAAAGGAAAAAAAAAGAAATGACACCATAGTTCATATTCTTTATAATGAAATACATATTTTAACCTTTCTTAAAACCATGGAAAAGCATTAGAATAAACAAATTAGTTTAGATTTTACCAACTGGTGCTTCGCCTGTACGCATGCAATACATATGTCGTGCAAAGAAGGTAAATAACATCATAAATTACGAGATTAGAGACAGTCGCCAGCTATTTAATATGGCGCTGAAATATTCAAAGGCACACCAAATCAAGCGTTGACACTTGTATTTCTTGGTTATTGAACTTCCAATGAACATTGTATAGGCTCATTTATGGGAGGAGATCCTTTCTAATGTCTCGTGTTTGACTTGTAACCGATCGTTAAAGATCTCTTCCAATTATATTTATCAGTGGATAAATCTCAAAGCTAGTTTTAAATAGAAAAAAAAATGTTCAACTTCAAAATTAAATATGGATATATAAATGATTGGAGCGATAGACTACATGACAATCGCTGTGAGGTAACAAGGATATAGGTATGTATGTTTTGTCAATTTCATATTTTTTTCTTACGTTTAACGTGCCGCTAATGTTATCCAAAACAACGTATCAGCACGTCAATCAAAGGGTTTTAAAATGACATTGAACTGATAAAATATTTAAGCGAAATACTAAAATTTTATCTCAGATCTCAGTTGCTAACAATATTATTTCTAACCAAGCAAATTATTCATAGCTTCAAAGAATAATTCCTGTAGTAGATGTAACGAGCTTTTAGAATTTGATGTAATCAAAGTAGTGAATTGTTAGGATTAGACGCAATCGATGTAGCGAGTCCTTAGAGTTTTGACGCAATCGAAGTAGCGAATTGTTAGGATTCGACGCAATCGATGTAGCGAGTCCTTAGAATTTGATGCAATTTTCTTCAAATATTTTATACTTTCGATAAATTTTGAGTCTCAGCCAAACAAAAGTTGCTGACACACACACACACGTCAATATGAATTCAGTAGCGACAATAAACATTAACAATAAGTTTATACTCGAGTTCTGTAATTAGACGATCCATAAAATAGAATAATAATTAATTAAATCCACAGTAGTTCATAGTAGCCAGATGTCACAAAACTGACTTAGAATGTAATATGCAAACCTATGTACATTTGCATAAGTTTGGCTAATCACTCTAATAATGGCAATCGTAGCATATCGGCCCTTCCTAACAAAGCTCTACCGAACACGTAGCATCTTACTTTGAACGCAGACATGTTTTAATTCTGTGATTCGATTATTATGTTACTGTCGATGTGCTTTACCGTTGACGGAAAGGGCTGCAGGACGATGTTGTCAAACGGTCTTATATTTATAGTTACAAAATCTACTGCTTGTATGATGCATGTACTGGACGATTTAGAATCTAAACTATAATTGTACGTTTTCTATTTTTAACCGTTAACAATTAAACTATAAGGTACACTGAACTGATCTATTACTAGAATAATACACATATTTACATGATAAAAGTAGGTGTTGTCATAATCAGAACTATCTGATTTGTTGGAAAGTGTATGGCTTATTATAGTCGATGCATGTATCACTGAATGTACGATGAAGCATATTATTGGACGTATGAATTACTAATGTGGACGGAGGGATGATAGATTGGAAGAATTAGTCAAATATGAATGAATTTATGATGCTTTTGATAGGGACGGGAAATATTTGCTAATACTGCACTCGCTAGTACCTAATATTTATAAATGTTTGTTACATTTTACTGATTCCATGTTAGTCATCATTTCATCAAATATGAGGTACAATGTGATATAACTTTAGCTTATCGTAGAAATGTCGCATTCAGGCAGACTGGCAGTAATGTCGCCCTGAGGCAGGCTGGTAGTAATCTCGTACTGAGACCAACTGGTAGTAATCTCGCATTGAGGTCAACTGGTAGTAATGTCGCGCTGAGGCAAACTGTTAATAATGTAGTACTGAGGTAGACTGTTATTAATGTCGCACTGAGGCAGACTGGTAGTAATGTCGCACTGAGGCCAACTGGTAGTAATGTCGTACTGAGGCAGACTGGTAGTAATCTCGCACTGAGGCCAACTGTTAGTAATCTCGCATTGAGGTCAACTGGTAATAATGTCGTACTGAGGCAGACTGGTAGTAATGTCAGGCAGACTGTTGGTATCACGGTACCACTTGTTTTTCCATAGACCTCAATGCTAATGTTTTGTGAAATAAATATACTTTCTATCCTACCTCAGCATGCATGTCACTCACCGTCACAGAGAACAATGTTAGATTGTCAATTTGACAAGGACAGAACCAGGTACTCCATTGCATTTAAGAGAGATAACTCTGCTGGAACTAGACAGGGGTAAGAGTTATCTAGTTACACCAGACACATTTTCAGTCATGTGTACCACATTTTAAAAAAATCATAAAAAATACAAAATGCGATATAGTTATGAATTAACATAATCTCACATGTTGCCAAGAGGCTCAGCTTTTTTTAAGCCTAACAGAAAGTACAACTCTTACATAATGCACCAATCACAGCTAGTTTTGTGGTTTATTTCTGAATGCAATGTTCCCTACACCTTAAGCTCCGCCCACCTGGGGTTGTACAATTGGTACCGTTATACCTGTTAGTGATGTCGCACTGAGGCAAACTGGTAGTAATGTTGCATTGAGGCAGACTGTTAGTAATGTTTGATTGAGGTAAACTGGTAGTAATGTCGCACTGAGGCAAACTGTTAATAATGTCGCATTGAGGCAAACTGTTAGTAATGTCGCTCTGAGGCAAATTGATAGTAATGTCGCACTGAGGCAAATTGGTAGTAATGTCGCACTGAGGCAAACTGTTAGTAATGTCGCTCTGAGGCAAACTGTTAGTAATGTCGCTCTGAGGCAAATTGGTAGTAATGTCGCTCTGAGGCAAATTGATAGTAATGTCGCTCTGAGGCAAATTGATAGCAGTGTCGCACTGAGGCAAATTGGTAGTAATGTCGCACTGAGGCAAACTGTTAGTAATGTCGCACTGAGGCAAACTGTTAGTAATGTCGCACTGAGGCAAACTGTTAGTAATGTCGCTCTGAGGCAAACTGTTAGTAATGTCGCACTGAGGCAAACTGTTAGTAATGTCGCTCTGAGGCAAATTGGTAGTAATGTCGCACTGAGACAAATTGGTAGTAATGTCGCTCTGAGGCAAACTGTTAGTAATGTCGCACTGAGGCAAACTGTTAGTAATGTCGCTCTGAGGCAAATTGGTAGTAATGTCGCACTGAGACAAATTGGTAGTAATGTCGTACTGAGGCAAACTGTTAGTAATATCGCTCTGAGGCAAATTTATAGTAATGTCGCACTGAGGCAAATTGATAGTAACGTCGCACTGAGGCAAATTGGTAGTAATGTGGCACTGAGGCAAACTGATAGTAATGTCGCACTGAGGCAAACTGTTAGTAATGTCGCTTTGAGGCAAATTGATAGTAATGTCGCACTGAGGCAAATTGGTCGTAATGTCGCACTGAGGCAAACTGATAGTAATGTCGCACTGAGGCAAACTGATAGTAATGTCGCACTGAGGCAGACTGTTAGTAATGTCGCACTGAGGCAAACTGTTAGTAATGTCGCACTGAGACAAATTGATAGTAATGTCGCACTGAGGCAAATTGGTAGTAATGTCGCACTGAGGCAAACTGTTAGTAATATCGCACTGAGGCAAACTGTTAGTAATGTCGCACTGAGGCAAACTGTTAGTAATGTCGTACTGAGGCAAACTGTTAGTAATGTCGCACTGGGGGGCGCTCACCAGTTATTATGTACTTTTGAGAGAGTGACGTATGTAAGGTGAAGTTGTTTGCATTTGAAACATGCACAGTGGAGAGAATGTTGGCATTCCTCTGTGCTCCTTTCATGTAATGTGGCTTACGTTTCTTTGGATATTGTACTTATGGAAAATGTACATGATCTAAGCAAACTGCTAACTAAAATGATTGCTCCCTTGTGCTAAAATAATCACCCTGAAATAGTCTAATGTACACTATCTTTAGCACCTATTAATACAGGGAAAATGAATTTTGCCGTACTTGACAATACAAGCTTCTGAACGTGCAATGGATGAATTACCAAATATATAAAATGTAAAAACGTTATCGGCTCCTTGTTTTACAATTTACCTCTGAAGTCCAGGAAGTGAAAATGAGCAAGTAGAGCTAGCGCTTTTTTGAAAGGTGCACATCTGGAGTAAGGCCAAGCTGTATACTCTATGACCCATATTCCACCCATCAATCATACACCAAAATAAAGGAAATTAAAGGTTCTTTAAGCAATACCTAAGATATACAAGGTCTTTTTCTGTTTTCTGTCGTCAAACAAAGCGCCATCACATCTGGGCCTATGCAGTTTGTTAGGAGTAATCAATAGATTAAACGATATAGACCCTGGTCTGGGGGCGCATCATGCTATTACAGATCATAATCTTTATTTTTGGCAGCTTGACTCGTCTTATAAGCGAGCAAAATACGGTGCAAGTCGGCACTTAATCGAAACATAGACAAGAGCCACGTCGGAGTTCCAGATCGCCGAGTGGTCTAAGATGTTCACCGTTACAGATCACTGACATTTCACCTTTGTTCGCGGAGATTCTAGTCTCGGCTCGGGCAATGTAGTTATGCGAGAAAGCTTGCCAATAGCTTCCTGTCAGTCATGTGCCAACAAATGGCGTTAAACCCACAAAAAACAAAACAAAGGCAACGTCACCTTTGAACATTTAACAGACGGTTTTATATCAACAGTTCTGACAATGGTGTGTTATCGTATGTAATTTTGAAGTAATATATGCTCGTTTCTAACACTATGTCTTCTAATAACCATTACATATAACTCATTTATTGAAATTTATTACCCTCTCGAAGACATTATTCCTATTTCACACCTGTGCAATGTTTGCTTTTCGCAATTGTCCAGGCTCGAAAACAGTTTGAAGGTCACTGTTACTAAAGGTAATTCTTAAAAGTAGCGTTTTGCTCAGTATAAAGGTATAAAAGGAGGTATATTGTAACATATTTCCTCAGGCAATTGCAGGAGGTGTATCGATCTCGGATAAGCCTGTGATACATTTTGCTTGTGTAAGTAAAGCCATATCTCTTTTCTCATCTCATTTTACTTCTGTAAGTAAGCCATATCTCTTTTCTCATCTCAGTTTACTTGTATAAGTAAAGTCTATCTATGTTTCTCATCTCATTTTATTTGTGTAAGTAAAGCTACATTTCTTTTCTCATTTCATTCTACTTATTCTCATTGTACTTGTGTAAGTAATGCCATATCTCTTTTCTTGTCTCATTGTACTTGTGTAAGTAAAGCCATCTCTCTTTTCTCATCTCACTGTACTTGTGTAAGTAAAGCCATCTCTCTTTTCTCATCCCACTGTACTTGTGTAAATAAAGCCATCTCTCTTTTCTCATTTGGATGAATTCTATTTCACATTAGACAAAGTACAATTTAAGCTGTGAGACTGAACGTTTACCACTCATTTTTTACAAAGGAGTTTTGTTTAGTTTGGTTCGTTTTCTATTTGGGGGGAGGGTTGTTTGGGGGTTTTGGGGGTTTTTTTGTTATATTTTTTCACTTTAAGATAGTGCCGTTAAATTGAATTTTCAAAATACGTTTATCACGGTCGAAATAAGCTTGATTAGATTAAGGTTTCATTAGCAGATACGAGTCATAATCTATAGTCTTCAATGAACTGATGTCTTCCATTAGCAGATACGAGTCATAATCTGTAGTCTTCAATGAACTGATACGAGTCATAATCTATAGTCTTCAATGAACTGATGCCTTCCAGCTGAGATTTAAAATAACGAACTCCAAATACGACCATCACTGCGAATAACTTCATGAAGATGATATGCGTCTAAGAGCAGTTCATCCAGTTGTTTAATTAAGTAAGAAATTATAAACTTGAGAAAAAATGTGGATAAATATAAAAGCGATTAAATGTACATGTTAATTTATAATCGCATAGATCTTTACCAGTAGTTTTCATAGATAAGTATCAGATATCAACAGCAATGTATTATTAAATGTACGAGGAAGCGATCTAGGTATTTTTGTTGCTCGTGCAAGTATTATAAGGAATAAATTTTGTGTCAAATTTTAAAAAACTACCTTAAGTACGATGCTATTATTATACAAAACTTTTCGCTATAACTGGTCAAGCTCATACTATGAAGTAGCTTTCCCCTTAACTGGACACACACACACACACACACACACACACACACACACACACACACACACACATATATATATATATATAGAGATATATATATATATATATATATATATATATATATATATATATATATATATATATATATATATATATACACACACACTTTTTGGACTCTAAGTTTTTTTTCCAAAATGCATGACGAATTTGGACCCTTAAAGATGTCCAAACTTCATGACGAATTTTAACTCGATACGATGCTTGCCGAAATGCATGCCGAATTTGGACTCGTTAATAATGTATTCCAAAATTCACGAGGAATTTGGACCCTATAAGATATACGCCAAAATTCATGACGAATTTGGACTCTGTAACATGTATGTCAAAATGCATGACGAATTTGGATTCTGTAATATTTATGCCAAAATGCATGACAGATCTGGACTCTATAAGATATATGCCAAAATGCATGACGAGTAGTTTTATATCTATGGATATCTACACATTCTCAATAGTTCTGTTTAATGCCCGGGTTGAGCTGAAAAGGAACAGATAGTGTAAAAAAAAATTATTTCCGAGGTGTTCAAATGGTCCTTTCTTATATTATGTGCCACGATGTGTGCTTTAAATGGTACTTTTTTATTTTATGTGTCACAATGCGTGCTTCATGTGGTCCTTTCTTATATTCTGTGCCACGAGGGGAACTTCAAATGGTCTTTTCTTATATTCTGCGACACGATGTGTGTTTCATGGTCCTTTCATGTACTCTATGCCAGGGTGTATGCTTCAAATGGTCGTTTCTAGTGTTCTATGCTACGATGAGTGCTTCAATTGGTCAATTCGTTTGTTATATGCCACGATGTGTGCTTCAACTGTATTACATGCCACGATGTCCTAATGGTGCTTTCTTGTATTCTATGCCACGATGTGTGATTTTAATTGGAATGACAACAGACTGATAAAGTTCAGAAAATGTATTTTAACTATTGCTCTCAGCAGGGGCGGAACCAGAAATATTTGTTTTTTTGGTGGGAGTGGGGAAGTTTGGCTACCCAAGTAGGCGCGAAGTCTGTGGAACGGAATCACCTACATTTTAAGCGTTTCCATGGCATACGTTTGACCACCTAACTGTAAAAATAATTTACTTTAGGAACGTGCCATGCCTTTGCAGGAGGTCTCAAAGAAAACTGTTTGTTGTTTTTTTTTTTTTCTATGAATAATTCTCCTAGGATAGCTTATTATAATGCTGTGTAGTGCATTTTCTCAGCAGAGATATTAAAAACAAATTTCCCCAAACATATGTAGTAAATCCGAAGACATTTATTCGCTATTTTTAT
This sequence comes from Megalonaias nervosa, assembly GCA_016617855.1. NCBI lineage: Eukaryota > Metazoa > Mollusca > Bivalvia > Unionida > Unionidae > Megalonaias > Megalonaias nervosa. The sequence goes on along the minus strand of JAECUM010008223.1, from coordinate 8,184 downwards.
TCCTATAATGGAAAATTACCAATCTGTCATTAGCAGATCCCCACAGCAAATAAACATCTTCAAAACGGCAATTATGAAAGAACTATATTTTTGCAGGATGTTTGTAGGACTAGCGTAGCTGCCTATGACTAAATATCATAAAGCTAAAGTTTGATTTTATATCACTGAAAATTAATTATTGTATGAGCTACGAACCAGTATGAGCGTAGTGATACATTTCAAGCCTGTATTTAAAAGATGGAAGGTCGCTAAATGGCTGGGCATAACTAATTTGTCAGTAGAAGTCTACGTATCGATAAATTTTGCACAACAGCAGGCTTGATACTAGTATCATTTTCATTTTATAGATGTCGCCGCACATGTACTTCCGGTTATAAACAGGAAGATTTCAGCGGGCTGAATTTTTATATGGGATACCCACAAGGAAATATTTCTTGAAAAGAAAAGGCGCTGGATGTCATTTTCATAGTTTAAAACTTTCTTTTTGATAGCTCGTTTAAAGAATGTAAGCGTGTTTTGCCCACCTTTCCCCAAAAGTATAGGAACTGAAGCAAAAATTAGCATTACAGTCGTTGGGAATTTAATTAGGTGTGAGCATACTGAGAAAGTGTCTATGGTTCTGTATCCATTAGTTATAAACGTACATCAGATTCTGTGTAATGTAAACCATTTTTTAACGGCACTTATAACACAATTCTGGCTATATCATGCTAAACGAAGATGTGTATCTTTTCCATGCACACACACTGATAACCAACCGGATCTGGCCTAGGCGGGTATCGAAACTGCAACCCTTGAATTACGAACCCCGACGTTCAATGAACTGAACTAACACATTTCTTCAACTGTACGAAAGAACTGACCTATCGCTACTTGTCAATCATGCTTATCAATTAGCCAATCAGCGAGCGCAAATTCGACACACCCACAGGCACTGCTTTCATCCGCCATTTTCCTCCAACAAACTGCTTGTGGTAATAATGAATTGTTTATGATAAGTATGTACAAATTTTGCAATGATTTCTTGATTTCTCCATTGAAAAGGGTGAAAAGAAGTTAGTGGGAGCCCTGTAATTCTGACATTTGATACCCAGATCGTCTAAATGGAGGAATTAGATTTATTCCTTTCCCGAAACATAGAAAAAACATCGTTGGATAAAGGCCTTTTTTGTGGTCGCGTGTACGATCAGCTGAATATGAAGACAATTGATGTCAATTACAAGATGCTTATTTGCATAAACGTATGTTGAAAGAATGCCTCGTCGATGGCTTGAAGAGAAAAATAGAAATTGTAATTCCAAAATATATGTAAAAATAAACGTTTCTAGAATATGGATGGAGAACTCCCTGACTTTCGGGCTTTGATGTATATTATTTTTCTTGTATAGGAAGGACTGAACAACCCCAATCTGTATTATTTTAAAGTTTGATCATTTACATTTTAATGTTTGTTTGTCCCAAAAATAATAATTTATTGTCTCAGTCTTTCAGACACTTGAGTGACTCTTTACTTTCTCATTGGGCAGAAGGAGGGTTGGGGATAAAAAAAATGTAATAATAAAGAAGTACAAAAAACAATGGTTTCAGATAATTATCGTCCGATATATTAAGCATGCATTTACATGTTTACATCAACAGACATCACTGATCAAATTTCCGTTTGACGAACACAGTCGAACTTTAAAATTATTATGTACAACAGTATAATTCTAAACAGTAATTATTTACGGTTTTGTTATTAATTTTTAATTCATTTACTTTCAAGGCAGCATAAACATAAGCCAGATAAAATTAATAAGGATAAGATTATATACTAAATACATTAGCATCTTTTGCAGCGAATTTCTGTTTACATGAATAAGTTCTCGAACAGCTTTGAAATTGATTTTTATTATTTACTGAAATAAAACACCTAGGTTGTTACTATACGAACTTGAACTACAAATATAAACATTTCTACTGTAGTATAATTATGCAACGTTGTAATTTTACATTTTTAAGAATAATACAAATCATTTTTAATAAACATATCACTTAAACTGAAACATAATTTTTTTGCCAAATACTGCATGTTTGTAGCAGGTTAACAGGTGGTCATGTCACGTGATTTGGTAGGCTGCGCGATCTATCATCTCGCGTAAGGTCAATTGTCGGATTATCATTTGTTATTGAATATTTAAATCAGACATTCTGTTGTAACATAATTTGTTAAGTTTCTCCCTGTTTCTATAACATTCTTTGAATGATACTAGTTAATTTCTAAAAGACGTCTTATGCATATACAGTTCCCTCGTGCTGAAGCATTGCAGTGTTCTTTGTACGCATGCGTTGAAAGTCGCTAATTCATCACTCCCAAAACATTAAGTGAAATATGACCTTGAACTTGGTCTCAAATCTTGCATTCATAATAGAATAAATCACATGCAGGATGAAGGCAATACGTTAAGTTATAAAGGCATATTTTTAAAATATATTTTAGGTGCACGAAATTTACAATACTCTACAATTATATTATTATATAACAAAATACGTTAAAGTTTTGCATAAATCACAAACCATAGATTCCATTGGTTGCATGACGTTTATTGCCTTCGGACGCCTTGAAACGTTACGTTACTGTTGTACCCTATGTGATGTCAGGACACGATATTACACAGTTACAATATTGAAAATATTGAACGTTGTGATTAAATTTCGTACCAACTATGTCATGCGCTGCAAGCATTATATCATATTAGTACCAGTAATTCCACGCATTGACATCATTATATGATATTAGTACAGGTTATGCCGCGCACTGATATCATCATATCATATCAGTACCAGTAATGCCACGCACTGACATCATTATATGATATTCTTAAACTCACGTAGAAGACTTGAAAGGAGCGGATATAGAGTGCACTTTTCAAGAGTTAATCTATATGTGAAAAACAAGATGACATATTAAAGTGGTAAAACAATGTGAAGAGCAAAACGGATGAACGATAAAAAGTGTGTTATTTGTAACCAGCTGAAAACATATTGTCATGTAAATAAATATAAGAATCACAACACAAAGACATAAGTGTAGGGAGCATAGGAACTTTAGGTATTTTTAATGCAACGAGTTCCTAGAATGAGGCATGTAAAAATAATGCTAAATAAGAACATTGTGTTGATCATTTAACCAAAAGGACAGTGTACATGAGAAAATATCACAGCTAAATAACTAAATGATACACACGATTTAGAAAATATCACAGCTTCATAAATTAGATTAGAAAATATAACAGCTAAATGAAGTACATCGGAACATACCAAAACTAACTAAATGATACGCGATTAATGGGATCATGCAAATACAATCTGCACAATATCATATCAGTAATAAATGATATCATGTACGAGATAAAAAGAGATGACATTGAGAAACACGAAGTGGAATCCTGCAACGTTTTTTTTTATCTTTTAAATCTGAGAACGATTTGCAGTATAAAGGACTACAAGCTAGTCCATGAAATCCCGACGATGATACGTTAGCGCAGAAAAGTCACAGAAATATCGATACAATCATGCGTACCTTTAAACCTTGTCGCTGATTTTATTCAAAGACGGTATAGTAGCTACACCAGAAGCTATTCATTTTTCCTGGATGAAATATTCGCCATATACAATTTCGTAGCATGCATCAAACCATCTGCAACAAGGAAGTACCACAATCGCTATTTGAATCAGTTGATATCGGAATAGTTACTACAGGTGGTTGATGAAATAAATTCAAGTACACTTTTCGCAGTGTACACAAATACACATTTAGAACATGCAAGAACTTCGTTTGACATCTTGTAGAGATTGAAATTAAAGTACACAAATAAATGGTACAATCATTCGTAAAATATTCCAGATTTAACAGGGACAAACTTATAGATGAAATGGAACAACATACACAATACAAAATACAGAGATATAAAGTGTGTGTAACGTCAATGAGATTATAGTGGTATTTCAGCGGGAAAAGTGAAAAGATTATAAAGAAAAGTCAAGAAAGAATTTCATGTGAATATTTAAAGACAGTATTGATAAGTACAAGAAAGATGATTTTCACATAAATTTGTTGAAATCTTAAGAATTGGAATTGTTATCAGAAATAGATACAGTATTGCATTTGTAGACGCTTGAGGACTCAAACCTAAAACTAAAAAGGATCTAGTCCTAAAATAATGGACCCCGGTCCGAAAGTACTAATCTTCTGTCAAAAACTAGTAACGGTCTCTAGTTTGAAATAATGGACTTAAGATTTAAAAATGCTAACGTGTACAGCAGCTTACCCTTGCTGTACAAAAGAGTTAAACAGTCATGCTAACCCGGGAACATTAAACATATTTAACTCGAAGCAAAATGTTATTTTCACCATCAAACCATAAAACACGTTCGATGCTTATGTATCAAAGCTTACAGCAAGGGAGAAGTAGACGGATAAAGATGACAGCATGACATGATATCCTGGCAAAATCTGCTACACTGGATAGTATAGATTGCAACAGCTGGCTGTGGAATTTCCGGACTTCATTTAACAGATCTACTTGCTCCAGAGCTAGTAGAGTAACTACAAAGGCTTCACATTTAATTGTAAATATTGTGACTGCTGTCTCAACTAGTCACCTAGATTTGAAACAATTTTAATATAGTCTGCAGCAGTTGCAGTATTCCGCCATACTTCGAATGCAGATACCTCATGGGAACAAAATATATTGAATATAAGGTCAATGTCTTCAAATGCAAATTTTATTTAATCCAGAGCTTAAAAGAAATGTCGAGACAGTTAAGGAAAAAACGATCATAAAAATAAAAGAGGAAATGATGTATAGCTAAGGAGATAAGACACTAATCTGGCATCCGACTACAAATATCGGTTAGCAACAGAACTGTAAAACACATTATTCATCGATGCTACAAAACTAAGGTACATCATACATCATCTGGTATCTACCATGAAACGTCAGGTATCCAGGGAAAATAGCAGTCATTTTTTTTTTCTTAATGTGCTATAAATATTAATCTCAAAATATGTGTACATCGGGTAGATCAGACATAATCTAGCATCTACCATTAATTACCATGTCACCTAAAACTAGTCAGCAATTTATCTTTAGATGTTATTCAGAATTAATTGAAACTGTGATAATACTGTGTAGGTCATACATAATTTTTCATCCTATGTACATTGTTCTTCAAATAGTATTGAGACTAACTTGAAATTATGGACATATAGGGTTGATAAAAAGACAAAATCTGGCATCCAACGTATTAACCCTTCGCCCTGGAGAAAATAGTTCACACTGTCTTAAAATTCTAATTAAAATGCAAGCAAAGTTGAAAGTCCACTCCTGTTGTAATGTTTTGCTGACGTATAAATAAATATAACTAAGTACAATACATAGTGCTCAGGCATATAATCAGCAATAGGAAGGCATAATTAAGTATTTGCATAATAAGGAGAAAAAGTAAAACTCAAAGACTGTTGTCACTGGAGTTATAAACATAAAGAATGGGGAACCTTAACTTTGAAGTATAAATACATTCAACAGATAAATGCGTGAAACAGAGCGTGAAACTTTTAAAAGGGAATCGCTGTATGTAACCCTTTGCAAATATCTTGACAACAAACTTGAAAGTGTTGTTGTTGTGGGTCAATCATAAATACGCCATCCACCATGCAATACTTAACAAACGAAATAAATCGCACACGATCTTAAATGTACTGTTGTCAAGAAAGAAAGCTTCTGAACAACTTAGATAATAAATCGCACACGATCTTAAATGTACTGTTGTCAAGAAAGAAAGCTTCTGAACAACTTAGATATATCAGACAGTAACTTCACATATATTATCCAGTATTATTTAGCCTGAGATACGTAGACAAACCTATTAAAATCCAATACAGTGTAAACAGATATTAAGCTTTCCTCTCATGATCTGGTGATGGAGAAATTAATGTAGTTCTCGCAGCAATATTAAAATTATACAGCAGCTAAAAATCAAAGAAAGGCTATGAATATATATATGAAGAACAGACTTAACATATTCTGTGATGAAACAAAATGTGTCGAAAATATAATATATAAAATAAAATTAAATGAAATTTAAACTGAATAGAATGCATAATAAGTGCGGATAACTACATCATCTTTGTTCTTACAGCGTATGAATCCGAAAGTAAGGAAAGACTCGCACGCACAGCAAATAACAGCAGCGGCGCTAATCTAAAGAATTAATCTGATTTTTGCGTTTCCGTGTCCGGCTTGGATTACAATTTATAAGATAAAAATTCGCTAAAATGTTCTTGCATGAACATAAAAAAATAGGCTGTACTGCTTTTTATCATATTCGTTTCTTGACATGGTAAATAGAGTACACTAAGCCGAACGAGAAGTCATCAAGAATTAGCTAACTGTGGATTGTGACCCTCTCAAAGAGAGAGAGAGAGAGAGAGAGAGAGAGAGAGAGAGAGAGAGAGAGAGAGAGATCATTGAGGTTTTATTCGGCATGAGCTTAGTTTATTTTTTTGAATCATCAAACGTCAAGTAAATCTTTATTCTGAATATGTGACAAAATGACTGCAACTTTGTGCCAAAATCGAATTGAGTATTTTTTTCCAGCTAATCTCAGTAGACAAGTTGATATTGATACAAGAATATTGTTAAATAGATGACTGTCCTGGCTATACAAGCTGTACTGGTCCTAGCTATACAAGTTGTACTGGTCCTAGCTATACAAGTTGTACTGGTCCTAGCTATAGCTATACAAGTTGTACTGGTCCTAGCTATAGCTATACAAGCTGTACTGGTCCTAGCTATAGCTATACAAGTTGTACTGGTCCTTGCTATACAAATTGTACTGGTCCTTGCTATACAAGTTGTACTGGTCCTAGCTATACAAGCTGTACTGGTCCTAGCTATAGCTATACAAGTTGTACTGGTCCTAGCTATACAAGTTGTACTGGTCCTAGCTATACAAGTTGTACTGGTCCTTGCTATACAAGTTGTACTAGTCCTTGCTATACAAGTTGTACTGGTCCTGGCTATACAAGTTGTACTGGTCCTAGCTATACAAGTTGTACTGGTCCTAGCTATACAAATTGTACTGGTCCTAGCTATACAAGTTGTACCTTTGGTATGATATTTCTAGCAGATATGACACACATTTGTTGAATTAAAATTGTTTTCGTCTTTGCCAGTGAATACCGTAGTTTTTCCTTAATTCGTCATGTACTATCTTACTAATTTTAGTCAGTGGATACAATCATATCCTCTGTACTCTGATCGTGTTTCTTGTTTTCGCGTACTGATTCCACATACAGAGCCCAGACAGAATGTCTTTGTTGTTTTGCCAGTTTAAATGCTACAACTGAATGTTCTTTTGACAGTATATCTACCGACGTATCTAGTTGTTATATAATCCTTTTTGTTCAAATAGTTCTCTGGCATGCTGAAAATTTTAGAACCTATTTTACAAACGCTTTAACTCTTTATTTTAGGAATTCTAACCTTTTTAGTACTGGTTTTCAACAATTTTGTAAATATGAACAGTCCATCAATTTTTTTTTTCAAATCATATCTATCCAAATTGTATTTGGATGGTGTCTGAAACTCTCAAGGGATTATTGTATTTGGACGGTGTCTGAAACTCTTCAGGGCAGTGGCGTATCTTGGGGAGGGCAGGTGGGGGGGGGGGACAGTTGTCCCGGGCGCCATGTGCCAGGGGCGCCAAAATGAGGAAAATACAACTATTCGTTATCTCAGATGCACTCGAAGGGGGCGCCAAGTTTATGTTTTGTCCCCGGGCGCTAAGTAAGGGGGCGCCAAGTTTATGTTTTGTCCCCGGGCGCTAAGCACCCTCGCTACGCCACTGCTTCAGGGAATATGTAAGAGACCTATACTCATCTTATCCCACTTGAGTTGGGTGTTTTATAAGTCTGATTGTCAAATCTAATCGAGCTATTACAGAATCAAATTGTCCAATCTTTCCAATTATGATCATCAATACCACTGAATAAAATATTAAACTTTAGTGTTACCACCGTTTCTTCATGTATCTAAATTCTTCTCTAGTTGAATGATGTATGAAAGAATTGAATGTATGTATGTATGTATGTATGTATGTATGTATGTATGTATGTATGTATATATGTATGTATGTATG
>JAECUM010008222.1:0-16424 GCA_016617855.1 Megalonaias nervosa | reverse complement strand
TAGCGTTAATTTTCCGACTGCAATTCCAGCAAAGGAAATAGCGCTAGCACGATTACGAGTTTATCATAGCTGGCCTAATATCAGGTCAAAACCGTTTGGTGGACAACAACCAAATAATTCACTGGTATTTGCGAATAAAATAAACCAGATGGAACACCTGATTGGCAAGTTGTTGGAATTTCAACGGGCAGTTATCAAATAGAACAGATTAATGATGAGTTCCAACGCAGAATTAAATCTATCACGGGAAAAGAATCTAAAATAGCGATTACTGTTTATGAACCAACACTATCTGCGGTTATTGAAATAAATTCTCCTGATTACCTCGTAGATATTTATCAAAGTTCGATTAGATCCGTTTTAGGATGGCCTGATGTCGCACCTGTTTATAATGGAGTTTCAGAACCAAAACTAGAAGAATTTAAAACGAGTGAAGAAAAATTCATTAAAAATCCAGAATATCGAGAAAATTATCCATGGAGTCGTATAGCATTTGAATTTGATCCAAACGACGATAGATACTACTTTACCGATTTTTACGGTAAAAGAATTCCCAAGATAGCTAGATCAGCATTCAAAATTACACAAGAGGGGAGGAGGTATCGAGAAAATGTTGATGTAGAATTTATTAAAGAATTTTTAGATTATCTTAAACCCGAATACGATAAAACGTTTAATGATTTAAGAAATTTACTTATTTCATTATCTCAACATTATGATCATAATGTCAAGCAGCAAATAATCGAGTCAATAAAACATTTAAATGGTATCTTATTCGATTTATACATCGCCAATCGAAGTATTATAAACACCGCGACTAAACTCGATGGAAATTTTTTCACAGATCCAAAATTGAGGCAATTATTTCTTGGTCATTATAAAATAACAGAAAAAGATTTACAAACATTTGTTATACCAGATTTAAATAACGCTGAAATGAAGAAATCATTAAGTAATCTTATTGAAGAATATTATCCGGGAGTAATTGAATCGTGGAGAAAAATAGCCCCACCACCGGCTATACTAAAACACAATAACAACCCCTTTGGTGCCGGTAGACATATATCACCAGGCATTGTAAACATAACAACAACAATTGCAGTCAATCTGGTATGTGATGTTATTGAAGGTAGCTATCAGGTAGATCTTTCTAAATCTAGCCACCACAGTGGCACTGCGGAGCAAGGGTACATATTATTCAGTTTTAGCCCGATTGTCCCACCAGGCTCGTTAATTGTGGCAGAACCAATTAATCCCGTTTACCTGCGAGGTCATAATCCATTTCTGACAAGAATAAATTTCAAACTTACAGACCAAAATAATAGAATTCTGGACACGAGGAACGAATCTCTTAATATAAACCTATATGTACGCTCATAGAACGTCTGATTATTTAATCAGGGGTATAATCTGATGAGTAAATGCATAATCAAATTTCTATGATTAAAGCAATTGTATATATAATAAAGCGAGATAACTCGGCTATCTCTCTGCAGTAAATTAAACGATTATTTCCCTTACTACGTTACCTGTACAAACCCAGTTGTATGTACGTGTATAGTGTATATTAGTCCGTCTGTCTGTTACCTTAACGAACTATAACTTTATGCGTGCAAAATTATTTTATGAATTTTGAAAAACTGAAGTACAATTCTACATTCTATTAGCAATACAAGTTCTGTGAGACAGCACAAATATTATATATATACTTAAATTTAACTATATTATTGATAAGAGAACGATGGCCGAAATGGTAAGACGGTTTGACGTAGATCGAAGCTCTACAGACTCTCGTGTGTTCGAGTCTCCAAAAATGCTAAAGATATTATCTTGCATTTGGCGACTGATGCTTATTTAATTGGGGAACCCGGAGAATTTCCTCGATATCCACAACAGACAAAATACACTCTCCTATCATACACCCTTGAGGGGTGTACCTTTTACACTCCCGGGGTTTTGTATGGGGGAGAGTGTACAAAATCTGTTGGACGTAGACAAGATTCCCCCGTCATCACCATTTGTATATATTTCATAACCATACAATCATTAGGATAAGTTTATATGTAACCTCTGATCCTGCTAAGATGTTGTTTGACAACTTAGGGGTTCACATGGGGTTTGTGCTGTCCTTAGAATTAAGTTCTTAGAGATAAGTTTATATGTAACCTCTGATCCTGCTAGGATGTCATATGACAACCTAGGGGTTCACATGGGGTTTGTGCTGTCCTCAAAAATCAAAATCATAACCATATGTATATATAATCATAATCATACAATCATCCTCAAAAAACAGTCCCCTGACCTTCTGATCCTACTAAGATGTCATATGGCAACTTAGAGGTTCACATGGGGTTATGGGGACTACATTTTTTTAAATAATTATTCAGATACTGATATTATTTTTTATATTAAAGAAATAATTATTATATAATGAACCAAGAAAACATTAATGATATTATTTCTGCTATTAAAAAACTAAAACATAACGGAATAAAAATATCTGATAATCTCGACCCTCAGAAAATTATGTGCGATTTTGAATTACTGCAACAGAGAAAATTTGATAATAAATATACACTATCTTCAAACTACAGATTCATAAAATTAATTTATCAATCCATGCTTGAATCACTAGCCATGGTAAACGACAATCAGATAAAGCTATTTGCACCTCTTGCACGTTCTATCGAAAATATTAAATCCGAACTGTCTCACGAGTACGAAAGAAAAAAGATTGTGGATAATCGTGTAATGCAATTAAGAAAGATTATGCTATCTGATTCTGTCAATGCTGAGAGCGGTGAAGGTGAACCCCTGACAGAGTCAGTGACTGTAATTATGGCTAAACAAAATCCTTGGGAAAATTAACAGAGTCGAACTATTTGTTTTTGTAAGAAGACAAGAATTAGACATATTCAAATACTATCCGCTGATTATATATTTTTGAAAGGGCAGATCTAGTAATATTATTTGCGACAAATTGTACCGATCGTGAATTTATGCTAAAATGTTTTGCAGCCGCATATATTGATAGAAAAGTAATTTCCCGTCCTGTTTCTGTATTTATTGATTTAATAGATCTTCTTTCAAACTTTTTACATTTTCCAGTATTTCCACGTGCGGAATTTTGACTTTGTGTAATAGCCTGTAAATTAGATAACCGATTATTCTGGGGGTCTCCATCAATGTGGTCAACTACAAATCCATCTTTAATGACCCCAAAATGACATTCAAATATGAATTTATGTGAGTAATAATGTTTATTTTTCCCAGCATGAAATCTAAGATAACCAGTATTACAAATATTACCGACTGGTTTTTTCAATCTACAGTGTCTGATTACACCTTCTCGAGATGCTTCATAATTGGTAAAGATTGGATGTGACACAAACTCATTTTGCTCCATTATATATATAATATTATTTGTCTAAATCATTATTTTTGAAATCTAACCAGATAATCTTCTTCTGTCTTTATAGGAGATTTACCTGATAATGTGTTATTTTTTTTGTCATAATATCGTTTTAGTTCTCTATATTTTTTTTCCGCCACATTTTAGGCACAATTGAGTTTTTCCTCTTACTCCAACACCGCATTTCACACACGGTATTGGTCCTGTACTTCCATTTTTGATACTCTGTGCATGATTTCCGCAGTATTTGTTCACACACGATTTATTACAAGTAGAAGTATATCCAATTTTGAGCCAAGCACATTTGTTTTGTGTTTCAATCATTATATATATATAATAAAATTTTAATTTAAATATTTGTTTTAATTATATGGAGGAATTATCCGTTATTGAACCTTCCCCTGCTAGATTTAACCTTGACAGACTATCAGAATATAAACTTAGTACTTCGATGCAGGATCTGGCATTAATGGTAACCGAACGTATTCGTGAAGCAAAAAAGGAATTTCGTGACGATGGTGCAGTTCATGCATGGTCCACATTCAGAGTTGGAAATGTTACTAATATGATGAATGACAAACGAGGAAAAGTAATTATTAATCACCTTGATAATCAAAAATATTTTATTTTAATAAAATTTATTGTAAATACAGAAGAAGATATTTGGATTATTCGTGATAAGCGTGATCCAGTCCGTGTGCAGTCCGGGGGTAATATTGTTCTTTTAAGTAATAAATCTAAGCCCGGAATACTCACTGGCATTGATAAACCCTATTATATACAGAGTTATCCAGCAACTGCAGTTGTATATGGAATATTTCCGCTGAATGATAAACCTAATGTTGCGGATCTGAAACCGATGAAAATATCAAGAATAAACTGCGTAGCTGAACGAGTTACAGAACATTTTACAAATGCGATACGTGGTAATGGTTTAACTGATTTAAGACATAAAAAAATAAACAAATGGGCAGAAACGGTTAAAGATGCTGGTGCATCTATTAAGGATGTTGCTGAACTAGAAATGTTATTAAGATTTCCAATAACAGTAAAAACACTAACCGGAGAGATATTATACGAACCAAAATATATAAAACATGGAAACCCTATAACAATCGTTGATCATAATGCACATGCATGGACTAATGCTGTAACAATATTTCCACGAGATAGAAAAGTTAAGTTTTATGATGGTGACATCTTTGATTTTATTAAAAATATCAGCAAAAGCGACCCTGTGTCTGTTTGGTTATTTCAGAGTTCGGAATATAATCATTACGATCAGTTTGTACGGCCTAACGGTGATATTTATCGTACAGAATTTCTTCATGAAGAAATGGAACATCTTGCATTGAAATATACCTCTGATGATGTCAGAGTTGGACAATTACTGAATAACTGCTTTACCGTACCATCGGTTGCTGCCCATTTCGCTCAGGAGAAAAATTCATGGAAAACGACACGATCAGAATTCCTTGAAGATGTCAAGAAAAGCTGTATAGAATATGGTCACGGTGGGTTATGGAACACCAAATACAACCATAGTGATGTTATCTCGGTTGATATGGTAGCGTGTTATCCTGGGAGTTTTCTTGGATATGGAGTATGTTCTAAGTACTTTAAGAGATTCGGACATCCTACACATGACATGACCAAGGTTGCGATAAACGGACATTTACCAGATTTTGACTTAACCGGATTTGCTCATGTAGAATTATTCGAATTTGCAGAAAATCTCCATCCGATTACTTATGCTTGGTTTGGAAGACATTTTTCAGAAAAATGTTGGGTTCCGATAGTACTATTGCGATATATGCTTGATACTGGATTTTTAATATCGTTGAGAATAACTGAAGCGATTATATCGTATAGTTCACAGAAGCAAGTTTGGTTACCAGAACCGAACAGATTTAATATCGATGATACCAGAAAAGAATTCCCTGATATTGATGAAGATCATATTATTAAAATAAATAAATGTAGAAACGAGTACGATGAGAAATTTGCAAAAGATCTCGGTAGAAAGATAATCGGTAAATTTACTCAAGGTGGTTCATACGATTATAAACGAGTGTGTACAAGATTGATTATGGACGATGCTGAACTAGATTTTATAATCGCTGATACAACTGAGAAAAATATGTTTATAAACAGATGTAATACTTATTTATCAGATGGAACGAAACTAGATACCATTGTGAGCTACCTTGATGGCGAGTCACCGCAGTTTACTCATTTAAGATCTTCGATGTTAGCTTATGTTTCGATAAACCTACTATCGATGATAAATAAATTTCCCCGTTACGCCGTCAGAGTCGCTATGGATTCATTTTATGTACATAAAAAATATAAAGATTTATTAAAACTCGGTAATGGTGAATGGGGAACATGGAGAATAAAACAAGAACGTTAGGATACGCTATAATGATTCACTCGTCACAGGGATTAACTATAACTGATACTAAAATCTGGATTGTAGATGATCGGATCGAATGGTCGAATTTAGTCTATCTCGCAGTTTCTAGGGTCAGGAGAATATCTCAACTACATAGGGTTATTATGAATTTTATAGAAAATAATGATCAAAATGTTAATAATGACGTAATAAGAAAAAAACTATCTGGTTATAAGCTGTGTGACAAAAAAAAATAATCATGACTTTGATATTGATGTTGAATTTATTATAAAACTAAAGCAAGTACAAAATAATCATTGCGCAAGTTGCAACTGTAATATGTTATGGCAGTGTTCGAATCCAAGACAATTTACCGTAGACAGAATTAATAATGATCTCGGTCATATACGTGATAATGTGATGCTGACCTGTCTTGAGTGTAATCGACGTCGAGGCTCTGGACGTTTACAAAATTGAGCTTGGTGGTAATTGTGTATCCTCAGGAATTACTTGTAATTGTTCACGTACAAATCCGCGTTGAGGGGCTGTAGAATCTAGTCTGTATATTGGAGGTCTACCAGTGGATCTAACCACGCTAGAAATTTTATGTGTAGTTACGCTCCAGATAGGATCGGTTGCTCTTTTTTTACCACCTTCAAGTTCGCCAGGTTCATATAAATATCTAACTGTAACATTACCTAATACTGGTTGAGAGAAAGATTCATGTCGTCCGTAGCCATTGGGATATATATATTTTTTTGATCGCATTAGAAGGTTTCATGGAAGTTGCACGAGTAATTTCATTATTCAACGCAGCTATCACACTCGGTAATCTTGCAACCCATTCACGAGATCTATCCTTAAAGTCAGTAGATATTTCCTTTGCATATTGGTATCCAAATAACCGCTCAGCAAGTGTTCTATTAAATCGTTCAACGATTGCCTGATCACGATGAATTTCAGTATGTCCTCGTCTGATTTTAACGTTATGTTTCTTCATCAACGATGATACTACTCCAAGAAATTCTTTACCGGGATCAACTTGTAATAACCGTGGCCATCGTAGACCGCCACGTTGATAAATGCGTTCAAACGCAGATGCAACTTCAGATGCTGTTTTTGTTGATAACGGCTCCGCTTCTTTATATCTACTCGCAATGTCAACGACAGTTAACGCGTATTTGTACGTGCGTGATTTTCGTCCACGTGTTTTAATGGTATCGTGTGGTAAAAACAAAATATCTGCTTGATGAACTTCATTAGGGACACTAACATCAAAATGCGCGTAATGAATTCTTTTAGGTGGACTTAGGAAGATTTGCCATATTGCCTGTCGTGCTAACCATGATGCAGCGACATTACGTGAAACTTTTGCTGCTTCGGCGAGTTTACTAATCGCTGCTTTACCTCTCCAAGAATCCTCTCGGGGAATAATAAACAGATTCCATTATGATAGTTATATAATTAATTACCAGCCCCTAACACTAGTTTACCTTTCATAGCAGTTTTTACTAGAAAACTAGCTAATTTTTCTCTGAGAGATTTATTAGGTATAGAATTTAACGCGTGAATCAATTTCACATCTGCGAGATGTCGGTGTTGCAAATCCTTACTTTTATAAGCGACATCATGAACATGACACGCTTGATCGATCTTATTTACTGGATACTCTCCTGGTTTTGGTTGATCTTGATCATCGAGTCTGATATCAAGACGAGTTCCAGGACCACAATAATTATATCCGGGTATATGTTTCTCACCGGGATATTTAGCCCATGGAGTTCCTGGTAATTTTCCTAACGAAGCAGCGATATCACCCCCACCTGTCTTTGTTGCAATAAATTTATATTTCTTGGTACCACATTTCACACACTTGCCTGTAAGTGCACGTCTTTTATTTTTTGTTGTTACTGTCGTTAATTCAGTAGTATCGGTAGGTGCTCTGCATCGAACACAATATAGACTCATATTATTAATTATATGGATATAATTGACTTTTCTGCGACACGAAAACAAGAACCAGTAAAACACCATCCAGCGCTTCCGAATTCTATCAGAATGATTATAATAGGTCCGAGCAGCAGGGAGGGTGAACAGACCACTCTTATAATTAAGCCAAATTTTAGTGATAATTGAGGCAAGTGGTCTGTTCGACTGCCGTACCGCGAAATCATTTGTCTTAATCATCAGGCAAATATATTCATTACCAAATGTCTGTCCACCCACCCACCCCTTGCTGCGGTGGACCTTACAACTTGGTTTTCGAGCAAATTTTGCATTATGATTAAGACAAATGTGTAAGGTTCGACTGCCATACCGCGCATATCATCTTCCCTTCTTGTCTGCTGTTATCTTACACATATATGTGGTCATTCACCCTCCCTGCTGCTATGAATTTATCCAGATCAGATATTGCATGTATATACAGTGTGAAGTGATTCATACATAATACATGTACTGAGATAGGTATGCGTACAGATTTTTCAAGGACGTGTGTGGTAGTTCAAACAATAGCTGTGTTTATCGTCAGCGAAGATAGGTATTTGTGTGCAGTTTATTTCCGTGTTTTAATTTTAAATATAATACATTTTAATCGGTTCATATATATAATGGCAAAATATCTTAATAAAATTATAAATATTTATTTATTTGTAAAATCAGATATCAAATGCTATTGCACAATAATCACATATAATAATTTCTAAAACATATATCCGTAGTCGAGTTCGTTAGCTCAATGTTAAAGTTGTTGGAAACTTTAATACTGATGTTTGCGGTTCGACCCCAGATCTCGCCGAGATGGGTTCGGGTCCCCGGGTCGCCCACGTCTTTTAATAAGTGTGGGGGGGGGGAGGCATCCCCTGAGATTTCGATAAATCACCACGTATCTCGTGGTCGGATTCCATTTTGGATTCTACCCCGGGGTTTCGTGGGGGTTTTATCGAAATCGCAATGCCTAGACAGCCTTCTGAATTGCTAATATTTCACTTTCGTCGATTAGAAATTCGCCGGGAGGTGTGTCTATGCAATACCCCCCCTAAAATAATCAGTAGCATGCCTTGAGCTCTCTGCCCCATGGAAGAACCCCCAAATAAACATCCAGAAAGGGTGTTAGCCAAAAGAAACAGAACATGGGTGTGCCGCATAATAGTCATAAGAGAGAGAATGACAATGTAAGGACCCCATGAAAGTCACACAGGCTATCGAGGGGCTCCATTGAAGGGTAATCGCTGGGATCTACTGATTATTTTTGATAAATTAAAATACAGACAAACATGCATACATACAGACATACATAGAAAGGGGAAATAATTATCTAGCAGAGGAGGAGCAGAGTTATCGCGCTTTATTAAGTATTTTTGGTGATTTCAAATTCAATTAAATATCTATTATAAATATTATTTAATAATGAATATTGGAGAACCACACTCAGCTAGATTAGCACGAGAAAGACTAGAAGCAATTAGAAAATATTTACCTGTTCGTGATGCTGTCAAGCAACAATTACAACAACGACAAGAATCTCATGTTGAATTTGAGGAGGATACAAAACAATTATTTAAACCTATCACTGAGACCACTAAAGGTATTCAACCTGTCTTAGAGAAAACCGCTGAAGAAACTGGAAAAATAGCAAAAAGAACAAAACAGACAAAAAAGATTCTTAGAGAACTTCCAGCCGAAATAGCTGCTGTGTTACCACCTCCTGCTGAACCAGCGCCTGCAGAGCCAGAACCAGCACGGGGCAGAGTTAATGTAGTTGACAAATTCACTGATGCTGCCGTTAATGATATCAAATCGGCTAAAAACGTAGGTCACTTAGCTAAAAGCGCGGTCATGAGTTACAATAACCGAAGAAATTTATTAAAACCTGATTACTCAGATGACACTATTAGTCGTGAATTATGGTACAGGTGGATATTTCGTATCCATTATGGAGTTGATCAAGCTAGAAATAATGATTCTAGATTTATTGATTACAATAATTCTATTGATAAATATATCACATTCATGCAGTTAACACCATCACAACAAGAACAATTACAGCAACAACAACAAAAACAAAAACCTTCAAAACAAACAGCACCAAAATCACAAATACCAGTTCTATCTCCTACACCAAAGAAAACAACATCATCGAAACCAAGTGAAGAGGAAGAAGAAGAATTTCAATACGCTCCCGGTGTAATTGGAAGTGGTTTAGGAAGTGGTCTTATTACTTGTCCTAATAATATCCTTGCTGATGTCGATCGATTAGAAATTCTCATCGGAGGAAAACGAGCTGGTAATAATTCCCCAGAAATTATTAATGAGGCGGCTGATATTTGCAGACGATTATTTACCGGTGGTATCATGGACGTTGATGTTTATCAGTCTCTTATTAATGAAATTGCCGATGACTACTACAGCGACTGAGTATGTAATTAAATACAATTACTATAATAAAATGATCGTACATGGTACTCAACGTGGACCAACTATGGTCAGGGTGATAAATTCTCGATTACCAGTATATAAAACAACCTACGGAAATGGACTAGGTGATGTTGTTCAGGGTCTATTTAGAAGGATAGCCCCAAAAGCAATACCGATCGCAAAGCAACTGGGAATGAAAGCTATTGATGTTGTTCGTGGAAAAGGTATTGGTGCTATGGGTAATCTCGCTGGTAAAGCGTTTTCAGCGATTAAAGATAGATTAACACAATTAATACGCAGACCTGCTGTCCGACCTCAACCAGTAAAATTACCTAGTACAGAAGTAATGCCTGCAAATGTCAGTAAAATAATAAATCAAGTTGCTAATCAAAAACTAGCAGAGTTGGCTGATGTGCCTTTATCAGAAAAAGAAAAAAATATAACTGCTAGTCTGATAGCAGGAAGTGGTCTCACTTCCCGAAGTGGTCTCACTTCCCGAAGTAATCTTCGTTTTAGACGATAATAAATATAATAAAGATGTTCAAACGTATATCTGATCCCGCATTTGACATGGACGCACCAGTACTTAAAGATGAGTCTGTGCGTGATTATCAATATTATTCTTACGACGCACGAATTCCAGATCAGCGTGGACGAATTGAACTACAGGTTCAGGATACAAGTAGATATTTCTTACCCGCTGAAGCATTTATTGAAGTCGAAGGTGAAATTTTAAATATTGCTAATCCTGCAGCACCAGTAGCATATGGAGACGATGTTAATGTCGGTTTTGTTAATAATGGTATTATGGCATTATTTGACAGTGCAACGTACATGATTGACGGAAAAAATATTGAATCTATTCAGAAAGATGTTGATGTTGCAACAACAATACTTGGTCTTGCAAGATACAGTGACGATTATTCAAGATCAGCTGGTCCATCAATGATGTTTGCAAAGGATACAACTGATTCTCCAGAGTATCGACAATATGAAATAGGACAACCAAGAAATTTTGCTAGAAACGCCAATGCGGATGTACAAAGTATGATTATTAATGTAGATCAGATTTCAACTTAGGATTTAGATCACGTCGAGCAATGTTGCGTGGTGAAAGAAGAGCATTTTCATGTGTGATTCCACTATCACATATATTTGGATTTTGTAGAAATGTCAGAAAAGCCATTTTCGGATCTAAGCATACAGTTGTACTTGTACGAAAAGCAACCGACAACGATGCATTATGGAGACTCGCTGGTGATCCTGGCAAAGTAATTCTTACAAAACTTTCATTGTGGATGCCGGTGATGACTCCATCAATAACTGAAGAAGACCGTCTACTCTCTTTTATGAATCAAGGTGGTAAATCAGCATTATCGTGGTTAACAATGACCACAGATGCTATCCAGAGTAATATTAATGGTTTATTTACGTGGCAAATAGCATCACAACAAGGTGTTTCTGCACCACGACATATATTTATTGCATTTCATGATGCTGCACGGGTGGATGATCAAACACGTAGTATTATGACATTTGATAATCTTGGTGTTTCCGAAGTTTCCTTAAGAATAAATGGACATCAAGAACCATCCGAGGATATTTTACTGAATTTCGATCAAAATCATGTAGCACGTGTATATCACCGTCTAATGACGTTCATGGGGCGTGATCAAAATGTTGATACTGGTTTACAAATATGACAATTGGATTTTACAATATTATACCCAATTTATTATTTTTCGCTCGAACATTTAGATTTAACCAGACAATCTGTAGTCGATATACATGTTCGAGCTCATGTTAATAGAGATATTGGAGCTATTGCCAATTACAGAGCAATTGCTGTCATACTCAGCGATAAATCGATGTTACTTGAAGGTGCTGGTGGACGAATGAGAGTCGTTGATGCTCCAGTAGAAAACATGTAATTAGATTATTTATAAATATTATAATGTCGTATAATAATGTTGGTGTTAGTCTGACTCCTGGTCAGATTAAAAAGATACAATCAGCATCAAAAAATAATTGTGGATTAAAAATATTGCTAAAGAAAGATCAGATGAGCGGTTCAAATAAATTATCTCTTACAGAACGTCAGCTCGGGCATTTCAATGAAGCACAAAAATCAAATAAAGGTATAAAACTTAATCTTTCTGCGGGTGCCATTAAAGATATAATTAAGACGGGTGGTATATTTCCACTTCTTGCTGCTATACCAGCATTAATAGCCGCTGCAGCTCCAGCTGTTGCAAAAGCAGCTGCATTAGGTGCTGTTGGAACTGCTGCTGGAATGGCATTAAAGAAAGCAACTGGACAAGGAATAAAACGAACACCAAAAAAAAAGGGAAGAGGTCTAAGATTACCAGGGACTCCACACTGGTACGGAAAAGGCCTAAGATTACCAGGGACAGTTTACTAATATCTCCTATGTCCAATTTTGATTTACTAGATGCTGCTAAAAAATTAAAAATAAAAAATTTTAGAGGAGTTTTCATGCGCGATCAATTACCAAAACAACCAAACAATATTGAAACAGGTAATATTAATCTCGATAAAAATTCTGGTCCAGGCACGCATTGGGTCGGATATGCAATTGATCCACGTGGAATTATTTATTTTGATTCATATGGACTAGCTCCACCAAAAGAATTCTTAAAGTATATTAGTTGCTATCAAAGTATTCCAATATGGCATTCAACATTACCTACACAAACATTAACCGATCCACCAATATGTGGTCGAGAAGTACTTAATGTACTTGATGCTATATCAAAATCAACAAAACCACCCCACAAAGTTGTACATGAATATACTACGACGTCATATTTAAACAGACATTAGTAAATATAACGGTGGATATTTATGGAAGATCTTCCCGTAGAGGTCATCAACAAGTTGATTTATCTAAGTATGCAACTCTCGATCAACTCAAAAATGAAATTGATGATTTATTAAATCTCGCAAGTGTGGATCAAAATGAAGTAGTTGTTTTTCAGGATAATCAAGGACGATTAAAAACGAGTAATATACAACTATCAGATGTTCTTATAAGAATTCCAACTGCAGTCACTGATAATATAATTATTTTTGCCGATCAAGGTAAAATACAAGATTCTTATACATCACTCAGTAATTATATTAAGAAATCCGGCGATGTATTTACAGGAGATATTAATATGAATCAGAATAAAATCACCGACATTGGAAATCCAACCGCAGATGCAGACGCCGCAACAAAGAAATATGTCGACGATCAAGAATCTAAATATGTACTGACCAACCACGGTATAATGCGTGCATTTCTCGACATGAGTAATAATGGCATTAATAATCTTAGAACACCGGAATATGATTTTGATGCTGCAACGAAAAAGTATGTTGATGATAAGGAAATTTCTATTTCAACTTCGTTAAAAACAATCGGTGATGAAATGACTACACTTAGTGCTACTTTTTATAAAAATTTAGAAACGTTCTTAAATTTTCGTAAAAACATAAACAAACTCATTAAAGATTTTTTGGTGATCCACCAACCGTTGACATAAAACTAGCCGACATTAACACGAAACTTAATGATATTGCCAGTGGAATACCTAATATTGTTCAAAAAACTAATCTGATTAAAATTCCACACGGACAAATTAAAAATATCGTATACACAGTAGCATCAGGACAATCAACATGGACACTACAAAATAATACTATCAAATATACCGCAGAAGTTACTGGTATTTACAGGCTGTCCGTATTTAGTGATGAAAGATTTGCTATAATTAACAGATATATATATTGCGTCATTCAACTGATTCTCTCTCTGGAGTTGTATCTATATTGTTAAGAAAAGATGTTGAAGAAACATTTATACTGAGAATATATGATCAAACAATAACCTTAGAGCCTTATTGGTGGCATATGGAATTTGTGGCTGAAACACCGCAATTAGTAACTTAATATAACAATAATGGATCAACCTCAGTCTCGCATTGACGTTCAACTTTACAGATGCAATCAAGTATGTGAGCGTCTCACTAAACTAAATAATTTTATCGACTATTATAACAAGAAAATAAAAAAATATAAAAGACGTATAGTTGTTGTTGATGTATTTGTTTACTCGGTTTCTGCTGTTATTACTGGAACAGGATTATTATTATCAACATTGACGATGACAGCACCTACTATTATAACCATTATCGTTTCAGCATCAACGACTATTGCTGGAGTTCTCGGTATTATAACAAAAAAGATACATACTTGTACAAATGCTAAATTGCACGATTATATGATTAAATTACACACAGTGGCAGAGGCATGTTCTAAATTATCTTTATATATTTCTTTGTGTGTCAGTGATGGTGAAATATCTGATACTGAATTCGCGATGATGATGAAAACTTATGATGATGCTTTTAAAGTGATCGCAAATGATTTTAATGAATTAAATAACAACAATAATAATAATGACAGACAGGGAGTTACTTCAGCAGATCGTCACCAATACAACTCCGTCAAAAACTACTATGATATCATTAAGTTCGACTAATCCTGAGTTTAGTGTCAATTTTCCAACCGCAATTCCTGCAAAAGAAATAGCATTAGCACAATTGCGAGTTTATTATAGCTGGCCCAACATTAGATGAAAACCATTTGGTGGACTACAGCCAAATAATTCATTAATATTCGCTAATAAGAATAAGCCTGATGGAACTCCTGATTGGCAAATAGTTTCTATTCCAACGGGCAGTTATCAAATAGAACAGATTAATGATGAGTTCCAACGCAGAATTAAATCTATTACAGGAAAATAATCAAAAATAGCAATTACTGTCTACGAACCAACACTATCTGCGGTTATTGAAATAAATTCCCCTGATTACTCCATAGATATTTATCAAAGTTCGATTAGATCAGTATTAGGTTGGCCTGAATATCCACCAGTTTATCAAACACCACTAGAACCACAGAGATCTGATTTTGTCGTAGATGTTAAAAAATTTATAAAACCTCCAGAATATAGAACAGAAAAAAATGCTTACCCATGGCGACGATATTTTGGTGATGGAGTTATACATTATATAGATAAAACAGAAACCCATTTTACAAAAATAGTTGATGGTAAAAAAGGTAAAATAATAGTACTTGATGTTGATGAAATAAATTCATATGCTAATACAATTAAGTCTGAACATGGACGTATACTTAATTATCTAAGAAATTTATTTTCCAGCATTAGCAATTCCTACAACGATGACTTAAAAAATCAAATAATTGAAGTAATACAACATTTGAATAAAGTTGCTTCAGACCTAGATTTCATGAATGATATTATTGTTAACAGAGAAAAAAAATTAGTGAACATAGCAGCAGATAAACGATATAAAGATTTATATATAATTAATGAAGACGGTCCACCTCGAGCTGTTAAACTAAATATTCTGTTCACAATAACATTTCTAAAACATTTCGGAATTACGCGAGAACAACTATCAACATTTATAATTCCTGGATTTGACTCTGAAGAGCTAAAGAAATCAGTTAATGATCTTATTGATGAACAATTTAAAAGAATATGTGATTCATGGAAAAAATTAATACCTACACCAACCATTCTTAAATATAATAATGATCCACACGGTGGTGGTCGACATATCTCACCCGGTATTGTTAATATAACAACAACAATTCCAGTCAATCTGGTATGTGACGTAATTGATGACAGTTATCAAGTAGATCTTTCAAAATCTAATCACCGCAGTGGCACTGCGGAACAGGGGTATATACTATATTCATTTAGCCCCAAAGACCCCCCCGGTTGGTTAATTGTGTCTGAACCAATTAACCCCGTGTACCTGAGAGTTCATAATCCATTTCTGACAAGAATAAATTTCAAACTCACTGACCAGGCAGGAAATATTTTGGATCTAAGACAAGAATCTCTTAATATTAATTTATATATACGCTCGTAGAACGTCTGATTAAATATTTCCTAATATAATAAGGAAAAAAATAATCTGATTCTGAAATAATATATTTTTTTTTAATCTGATGGGTAAATATATACTCTGTTTGATGTTTTTGGACAGATTTTCTGAAATTATTATTATTTTGTAGAAATCTGACAGAAAATTAAAATTTATTAGGTATAATTGTTGCAACTATGATACTGACGACCGTGGTTCGATTCCTATGGCTGACGAG